>JAVJIF010004030.1:0-304114 GCA_038442645.1 Agave tequilana
TGCACGATACCCTTTCAAAACACATGCACTACACTGGCAGGCAGGTACAACAATGATAACTTTGTTTGATATGTAGGAAAATGGCTGTGGTATGGGACACACTAATACTACATTAGTTAGGTTAATAATAACCAATCAACTAGTGACATATACTACGTTACACATCTTGACATCAGTTGTTTGTTTACATTTGTAATAGTTGCCTTTATTCTCATCTCTCTTGTCTTCCTGTTATTTCCTTATTCTCGATATATCAGATTCATTCGTTATTCCAATTCTTAATTTATATGATATCATGCGTGATGCTTATATGTGATATTACAGTAATCATGATTCATTATAGTTTGATTTATAGCTTGTTTCAGGTTACTTAAGGCTTAGCGCGTATACGTGAGGTATTTTCCTTATGTATATAAGTCGCCGACTCTCGTCGCATCTCTGCTTCAGCGTATTTTGGGAAGCGAGGCGTGACACGAGCCTGATGTTGATGAGCCACCAGAAGACTCTAGACGGTAGCCGCGTGAAATCATCCAGTCCTGCAAGGTCAGCAAATTTATCCCCATAGGACGCACCAGAGATCTCAGGGAAGCACCAATCTAGCTGATAACTCAAGCTGCTCAGAATAGCTTTTCGAATATAGTACATATTATACTGTGACCAGCTCGAATTCTCCAACCTCTCTGCACAAAAGGGACAAAGTCTTCTGAGGGAGACACCGTCGTCATCAGTGACGGGTAGTGCATGACATACCAGGCCATCAGGTATGTGTATGAACGCTCAACTCTGGGATTAGGAATCTTCACTTGTGGCCTCCCCTCCGAGTCCACCATTTGCCTGCGATGGGAGTCTACAACAGCCTCCACCGTACTGACGATAACCAACCTGCAATGAATAGGGAAGGTATAGTAATGCTATGAATAACCCAGTATCAAATACTGGTAATAATATCAGCAAAAGAACGTTCTCCCCTGCTTTCAGACATGCTTGGCACAGGCTTTTTGTCAATGCCTGCAAACCACTCTGAATGCCTGCTACCATCGCTTGAAGGAGAGAGATTGACTTCCCATGCGCTAGCAGGACCGTCGAGTACACCACATCAGCGACAATTACTTCATGTGGCAGCGTTGGTACTACACAACGCTTCAACCACAACATGAGGAAGCCCGTCAGTAAAGCCCGGTCAGATATTGAAATCCGGGCATGATGGTGAAAACTTTCAAAGACCGTATCAGGCTTGAAAGTATCCTCGTTGGACTCTGTTGTATACGAGCTTGTGGAGGCACTAACCCTCTCAACAATTTCTTCATCAGTGCAAGGAGCCAGACTAGTCAGTGGGCTAGACTTTTCATTTATGTCATGAAAAAGATAGCTCGCCCAGGACATCAGCTTAACACCCCTATTCCTCCAGACGGTCATTTACCCGCAGATATGGAAGTGGCATAACACTTTCCTGTAAGTCTCGTACACCTGAGGGTCCTCCTTCTTCAATAGGTGAAGCCCCTCGGTAGTCAGGATATATTCTTCATATGGAGCATCTCCAATTACTAACCCCGAAATCTCCTATAACTATGGAGAGCGAGCCCCATCTCTCCAACCGAGGTAAAGAGTGTGCCTGTCAGAGAATTATAATGCTCCAAGACACCATAAAAGTGGTGGGAGCTCTGCGGGAGGCTATACTGAACAACCCTAATAGCATGGTATAATCCCACCTGTTTCAGGAAGTCCCCAAGCTCTGTAAGAACAAAGCCAACCATCCTGCCCCACCATGACTTGTTGGTAGAGTGGACCCACCTGAGCGAACGAAAGTCAGTGAGAAAATCACCCCTCACCTTCAAGAATTGATTGATAAAGGTGGTGGCCAACTGAGGAGCCTCAGTTTCCCTTGTCAGATACTCGATCCTGACCAATCTGGGATATAGCCCAAATACATCTTTCCTGTGGCCAGTAGGGTATGCTTCGTTTTCACCCAATTTGCCGAGGAACATGCCAGAGATAGACTTAGAGAGCTCCCATTCCATTACGCAGCGTACCGACGTGTGCTGCAGATACATTAAGGGGACATCCTCTCCATATTGGAAAAAAAAACCTCCTATCCTCGATCTGACGGAGCCATTTGTAGTCTCCGTCATACAAGACCCTATCGTCCTCAGTGATAGCATCGCTGAAAAAGAAGTCGGGTTTCTTTAGTACAATACAGGTGTCAGACTCGAACCGCCCATTGGTCATAATCTCTCAGAAGGTCAGCATACTAGGGTTGCTGAGCCTGTCTCGACGCTCCCTTGATTTCAGAACAAACACTGGGGGAGCCTCTTGAAGTACGAACGTAAGGTTCGGATCAACGTCACCTACATGTCCAAAATGACACTTTTTGGACAGAGAATTGGAGGAATATCGCACTGCAAAGAGGACAACACGACAGTTAGAATCTAAAAAAATGTCCAAGTGATGAAGCTCAGACGCGAAGTTCACCTTAGATCCGCGTCTAAATGACTAATATGTGGAGCTAAGTGAAACCTGCGTCTAAAACTCAAAGACGCGAGGCTTACATGAAGCCCGCATTTGAAGTTTTACAACTTAGAAATTTCTCTAAGTGTTGGACTCAAACGTGAGACTCAGCGAAACTCACGTAAAACCTCAGAGATGCGAGATTCATGAAATCTGCATCTGAATTCCCCCACGTAGAAAAAATTCTCTAAGAGTTGGAATCAAACGCAAGGCTAAATGAAGCCCACGTTTAACAAACAAATACAAATTCAAGCTGATGAAGCAAAAGACGTGGAGGTCATCAAACCCGCGTCTTGCCTACCAGTGCAAGAGCCGCATCTGAATATCAAACATGGACGTAAGTCTCGCGTTGACATTTCAATTTAGAAAAGACTTAAGAGTTAAGACAACTCTTCAAGTCTCTTAATGGTGGAAACTAGTTCAAATCCTTCTTACATGAAATGGGGGCTTCCTGCGTGGAAGAACCGCCCATTTGGACCTCTTGAGCGACAGCGCTCGAGAACAAAGCCACAGGTTTTGTTTTTGGGGCCATTTCAATCGTGATTCTGTGTAAAAGGAGGAAAGAAGAAGAAGCTCGGAGCTTTTCTTAAAAGTTCTGAAAGTTCTAAATGTAAGGCTCAGCGGAGAAGAAAAAGAGTTTAATGATGACTCTTGAAAGACTGATATCTTTTATAGACACAATAATCCACCGAGATTCGCAGCACGTATCTCGAGGCCAGTCGTCTCCCGATGCGTGGCAATGCGCCTCAAACGTGAACCTCGCATATTAAGAGAACGGCGTCTCTTCAAGCTCCGCCCGACGCGTGGCAATGCGCCTCAAACGCGAATCTCACATATTAAGAGGACAATGTCCCTTCAAACTCCGCCAAACACGTGACAATGTACTCAGAACGCGAGTCTCGCATTTAACAAAATCGCGTTTCTTCAACGAAGAAAAGTCTGCGTCTCCACCACGAAGTCTATGTCACTTCAAGCAAGTGAGGGCCGCATCTCCACTTCGTTGTTCGCATCTCTCCGATAAATGAGAGCCGCGTTTCTATTTTAGACGAGGTTTGCGTCTCTAAAACAACATGACCTTTGCGTCTACAAGACCTGCGTTCAATCTTTGCTTCAACAATTAGTTCAACAGTATACTAGCGAAAGCAGGTGGCTATTTCTCCTGATTCAACAGTATACCAACAATCAGCTCAGAGCACCGAGGAGGTCCAGACTGCGTATCTAGGCACTCACAATGATCATTTCTGGTGGCTTCAAGGAGTTTAACAGTACACTCACGAAGACCAAAATCCATACAAGTTCAAGCTCAAGATATCTCAGAAGATTGCTAGTCCAGTCCTGATAGCATTGCTGCCAGAAGAAAAATCTAAAGTATTTCGAAACTCATTCCAGTCAACCGCGGAGTTTTGAAAACTTTGGAGGGGGTTCTGTAGACTGTCTAAAAATCACTGAGGACAAGTCATCAGAAAGAAGAATCTATACTCCAGACGTGAGGCTAATCATAGACACTCCTACAGTACCAAGATGCAAGGGTCGAAGCACTTCAGACGCAATGGCCAAGACGCAGAGCTTAAAGACTGCGCCTGAGCATCATTGCAATGGCTAAGACCGCGCCTCAGCATCACTACAGTACCAAGATGCAAGGGTCAAAGCTCGCATCTCAGTTTCACTGCAATGGCCAAGATGCAGAGCTTGAAGTCGCGTCTAGCAAGATTCAAAGCCGGCATTCAACAGTACAATGACGGCAAAACACGAAGCTCGAGACTCGCATCCCAGTAACACTATAATGCCAAATGCGAGGCTCGAAACCCGCGTTTCAACTATTGAAGAGCTCCGCGTCTCAGTTATAACTGCCCTCATTATCGGGTCAATTACTGCCCACATAATGAGGGGAGTTAACCCCGATCATGGAGGGTTTTTAGGGGACAGTTTTACCCCTAAAATCCTATAAATAGCTAAGTTTGCTATTGAAGAGGGGTCGATGGTTTTGGTTGAAGAGGTTTTGGCCGAAGGTTTTTGTCGAGGAAAAAGCTTTGGAAACGCTATTGAAGGTCGATCGAACGAAGAGGAATACGAATAAAGAGTGAAACTCTTCTTCTAACTTGCTGAGTTCAAGTTTTTGCCCAAATATATTTGAGATTCCTTTAGGACAGGAGCTGTGCTACTCTGTCCATAATCTGAAGAGAAGATTCCAAAAGACATTGATGTTCACCCGGTCAACGGAAAACAAGACTCACTTTCCATTGCTACATCAAGAACCCAGTATTAAACAAAGAGGAGATTTGAGCTTGAGTGTCTTCTCTCTCTTGTAATTGAAATTTTTGAGATTGTTGTAATCTTTCATTGATTCAAGAAAATTTTACATAAACTCCGTCTCAATTTTTCCCGAGTAAACAGTGCTTTGTAAGGATTTTGAATCATGCATGAAGAAAAGTTCGAAATGTCTATGATGGGAGAGCTCAACAACTTTCTTAGATTCCAAAGCAAGCAAAAGAGTGATGGGATTTTCATACACCAAGCCAAATACACAAGAAAGCTTATCAAGAAATTTAGGTTCGAAGATGTAAAGACAAGAAAGACTCTCATGGCTATCACAATAAAACTTGATATGGATGAACACAGTAAAAACATTGACATTAAACTCTATAGAAGCATGATTGGTAGTTTGCTTTACTTGACGGCTAGTAGGCTGTATATTATGTTTAATGTTTTTCTATATGCTAGATTCCAATCTTATCCTAAATAGTTAAACTTGGTAGCGGTAAAACGCATCATTAGATATCTTAAGGGCACTATTGGAATGGGCTTGTGAAATCTGAAAATCGGACAATTTTCAATGACGAATTTTTCGGATGCTGACTATGCCGGTGTAGAATGGATGGAAGAGCACTAGTGAAACTTATCAATTTCTAAAAAATTGCCTTGTTTTGTGGTCTTCTAAGAAATAAAATTTCGTAGCCATCTCAACCACTGAGGCGGAGTATGTTGCGGTCAGAGTTTGTTATGCATAAGTCCTTTGGATGAAACATACTCTCCTTGACTATGATTTGCATTATGATCATATCAAAATATTTTATAATAACTCTAGTACTATTCATATAACTAAGAATACAAATCAATATAGTAAGATCAAGCACGATTCGATATAACTTTCTTAGAAATTACTATGAGAAATAAGATATTGAAATTGATTATGTTTTCACTAATTTTTAACTTGCAGACATTTTTACTAAACCACTAGATTATAATAAATTTTCATTCATTTTTGGTGAATTAAATGTTTGCACTATGGATTCATGAGTTTTGAAATTGCTTCATATTTATTTCATATAGTTTCATGTATTTTAAGTTGACATACATGTGTTTTTATTGGTATCATGTATTTCTTTTATTCCTTTTTGAAGCCTGACAAAAAGGGGGATATGTATTTGAGTTATAATGATATTTGATAGTTGAGTTTGTTGAGTTTTTGAGTTTCTTATTTTGGTATATCATGAACTTTATGTATATCCATTTTCATTACCATGTTTATTGCAATGCCATGATTCATTGTTTTCATTCATTGCATAATGTTTTTGGAGGAAGGAAGAATGGAAGGATGGTATGCTATTTATGCATATTATTCTAAATTGATATACTCTTCTTATATGCATTTATGTGACTTGCTTTTACATTAACAAATCTATTTGTAGTCATAATGTTTTCTTGTACTTGATAGATAACATAACTTGAGGGGGAGCTTTTCAAGCTCTTTCCTATCATCTATTTTAAATAACTCATATGTTTTGTCATCATCAAAAAGAGGGAGATTGTTGGATCAAGGTTACAATCACCGGTTTCTTGTTTTGATGATAACAAAGCATATGTGGTTATTTAGTATTAATCAAGTTCAAGTGTTTAAGTTTGTTTCAGGGTTCAAGAGGATTTAATGTGTTTCTTCCTTTAAAGGAAGGTGTTGAAGACTCAAGGATATTTAAGTATGGGATTGGAGCTTAAAGCACTTGACGTTGCTATTAAAGAAGCCCGCTTGAAGACACTTGCAGTAACTAAAAACCTTGTAAGAAAATAGCATGTTAAAGTATAGATTATAGATTTGATGCTCAAGAAATTACACATATAAAAATACACGTTTTTGAAATACAAGTTTTCCCGTATTGGTGTTTTGAATGTTAGGTACTTGATACATCTTTCAAATTTTTTTTTTTTCAAAATTTTATATCCTGTTTAGAACATGTATTTCATTGCCTATACATTGCTATATCTCTTAAAAACCAATACAAATATTTTAAAAATAGTTTGCATTTTAAAATACTTAGAAAAATGCTTTTTGGCTCGACTGGTCGACCGTAGCCCATTATAGACTAAGTCGGTCGACTGAGCCTCTGGTTGGGGTTGTGCACATTGTGCACGTCTTTTGGTCGATCAACTGGTTGACCGCTAACCCCAACGGGTGACTGATAGATCGATCGACTAGCTCACCCGAGTTTCTGTTGGGGGCCAGTCGACCGAGCGGTCGACCATTGCCAACGACTAGTTCAGAAATGAACTGGCCGGTCTAAATTCTTTCAAAAGCCATAACGTCTAGTTTTCAAAATCTGTCTTATCTTCTGATTTTTTTCAATGGACATTTTTGCTTTCTTTTGGTCAAATCACACCCTAATTGACCTGGTAAGCTAAACTAATAGTGTTTATCTATTGCCTATATACATGCGTCATGGGGATTGATTTAAAAAAAAGAAGTTTCAACAAGTTTTACAAGTTTTTGAGAAATTCATTGAAAATCAAGTTTTCAAGTTTCAACTTTGCAAGTGCCATCATTTTCAAAGCTATTTCAATTAATTTTTCAGCTCTTAAATTCTTTCAACTGAATTTTTACTCTCACAAACTCCTTGAGCCTCAATTTATATCTACTCTATAGAAAGTTGTAAAGAAGAAAGTGTTTGTGATATAGTGATCATTAAGGGCTTTGTAAACCTCATTGGCTATATGCTACGTCTTGTATAGAGAATTGAGTGTTGGAGTTGTGTACTCTGGTCTTGTGTAGACCACTGTAATTCCTTGTTGTAAGGTCCCTTTATAGAAGATCCTATTGTGGATAGTGAAATCCTCCATGGTGGTGAAGGCGGAGACGTAAAGCGGTGGCTCGAACCTTAAAATAAATTCTTTGTGTTTGTGATTACTTGTCTCTTGATCTCTATCTCTTTATATCTTTTACACTTGTATTGTTGCTTCACTTGCACATTTTATTCATTGCATTACATTCATCATTCTCATTTGTCGGTCTTTACTCATCTCAACAAGAAGACAATTGAGCACCTCAACTTATTGTATAGAGGAATATTAGAGGAGAAGTTTTAGAGCCTTTCACGGGGAATTCAGCTTCACTTCTTGTTTTGAGTGACCGGTATGCATCATTTTGAATAGATTGTTGTTTTTTCGCATTTGATTAGCATTACACATATTTGATCGAGGGAAAACCGCGCACAAAAAGTGTATATTTTGAAACCGATATTTAAAGTGTGTGTGCTTTGGCTTCCTCGATACTTTCGTTATAGCATAAAGGCTAAAACGAGTCGAATCCACGAGGACAGGAGGCGATAGAAGCTTTACCGGTTGATTCACGTGTATGTTAAAAGTTTTTCAAAGTTTTAAGGAATCAAAAGAAAAGAAACAAAGAATGAAAAAGAGAAGTACGGTGAAACACAAAGAAGTGGGAAACATATAAGATAAAATATTTGTGTTTTTTGTAATGTTTCTAAAATAAAATGAAAGAGAAAGAAAACTCGCGGCTACTAACTACTAATGACTCCACCAACACGCTAACCTCTTAGTGATAGTTGCCTCACATGTATCATTGGCCATCACTAGTCCTTGGTTCAAGAGCAATTCAAAGCATGACCCATATGTAACTCATCACAACCCAAGTCAAAAAACAAGTGCAAGCTACACTTAAATCATCAAAACCTGATAAGAGCAAGCATGAAATAAAGTAATGTTAGCTTGTTAGTGGTTAGAAAGTTAGAGTGTTAGATCCATCATCATGAGCCATCAATGGCTCTTGCAAGAGCAAGGCTAAATCGAGGCTATTAGATTCATGTGGATTATCAGCTAAGAAGTTAGACTAGTTGGTGGTTAGTAGTTAGTTGCCATGAGAGAAAAGTTAGTTATACATGTAAAAGAGTTAGACAGAAGAAAACAAAGAGAGGTAAAGAGAACATCTTTCATAGATTGTTACCTTCTATTACAAGCACTCTTACATTCCAAGCATGTACCACTCTCTCTCCCTATTACAAGATCTACAAAGTGGAAAATACAAAGGAGGAAGAAGAAGAAAAAGTATACTACACCACCCTAAACTACAAAATGGAAATGAGAACTATCCTCAAACTCTGCATATCTCTAACTGAAGAACCCAGGGGGGTTTTTATAGGCACCAGGAAAGAGGGGGGCATGGGACAACCTCTGGCCCAAAACGCGGCCGCGAAAACGCGGCCGGCCATACTAGGCCCGCGCGCGCGGCGCTTCGAGCGGCGCGCAGTCCCGTCTGTCCCCTGTCAGCTTCTGCTCCCAGTTTCTTGTTTTGGGCCCCTGGTTTTGACGAATCAGCTCTTCTAGGTCATTGGCTATGATATAGGCTTCTAATTACCAATTAAATGGTGATTTAGGGTCTTCTTCTTCATTGCACACCATGGATCTAGAATCAAGGAAGTAAAGCTTTATTAGCAGAATTTTATACCAAATAAATATGCAAATGTGATAAAAATTATGCAAAATTAGAGACTAATCACACCCCCACACTTATCTTTTGCTCGTCCCGAGCAAAACAGAAAACTAAGAAAATTATTACACTACTTTCGCAGGTGACGCGATTACACTGAGCATGTATAACAAGCCGTTAAACCTCTAAGTTTCCCCTAGAGGAGGAGTTGTGTCTCCTGAGGGTTTTCAGCGGATTACACCCACAAAATCCATAAAGAAAGAAATTAAATGTTAGTATTTTGAAAACGCATTTTTGAAATATAGAAAAGTGTTGAAGTATTTTTGTAAAATATAAGTGATCCAAGGTTAGAGGTTAACCAGAAATTATTCTTTCTTAAACTAAGTCAAAATGCAAAAAAATCTTGTTATAAATTAAATGTAAGAATTTAAAATTGAATTGACTTTTTGATCTTTCATAAAACTCTTAGAAAAATATGCACTTTGTGAATAGTAAAGGTTTTTGGGATATCGACTCTAACTTTTATGCCATTTATTTATATTATTATATATATATTATTATATTTTTATTTTTCTTCCCTTAGTTTTCTTAGGCTTTCTTATTTACCCGGGTAGTGAGCCTTTAGCCGGTGACTCCCAAACCAGATGGTCTTAGGGCACCAGATGAGAAAACATCCCTCGGACTTTAGGACTCGAGTAAACAAGGCCACAAAATTAAAGGGGATTATTTTATTTTTTCCACCATTTTAGGTGTGAATAATCATGCTTCCTGAAGCATAATTACCCAGCTTCAATAAGTGATTTTTATTATCATATATATATATATATATATATATATATATATATATATATATATATATATATATATTTATGGCATTTTCAGTCTTTGTTTCAATCCAAAAATTGTGTAAGTGTGGAGTGCATAAATCTAAGGCAAAAAATTTAAGATCAAATTTTCTTTTCAATTTTACTTTCTTATCCTAAAATTTAAATAAGATCTATTATTTTGACTCGGTTTAAAATTTCATAATTTTAGGTCTTCCTAATTCCTAAGATAATCTTAATTTTCTTAAAATAAATCAAAACTATTTATCTTGTTTCAAAAAGTTTTGTAAAAAGACAAGAAAAGAGTTGTTATATAAAAGATTTTTTTATAAATTAAAAAGAAGTGTAAAAGAAAGAAAATATAAAACTAACTATGTTAGTAAACCCTATCCCGCGCTTATCTCATGCATTGTCCTCAATGCATCGTGAATGTGTATATACATGAAACAAATGGAGAGGGAAGGAAGATACTCTCAAGCGGGTGGCTCCGGTAGTGGTCGGATTGGGCCAATCGTTGCGACCCAATCAAGATATCATGGATCTTCCAGAAACCCACCAGAGACCTCTAATATGACCTAGTAAAAGAATGATGGACGGAATTATCTTATTTAAAAATTTATCCCCATCTAATTTCTAATTTTCAAAAATAATTACGGAGTCATTTTCGTCAACATTCTTGTCCAACAATGAAGTGTGATTTTAAAAAATGATGGATTTGGACTCAAATGGATCAGGAACAAAAACTAACACCGACTCAGGAATTTGACTCAGATCAAGTCGAGAGTCAATAATGAGAGTCAAAATTGATTCAAAAATAGGGTCCAAACTAAAGAATTGATATTCACACACTTTCCCCATGAGTGAACTGTGATCATAAGAGAGTGGTGATTCCATTTCACGGTGTACTGGTACATGATTCAATGTTGACTTCAGAATAGAGAAAAAATCTGGTAAAGATACCGGAGTCATTATTGAATCAAAAGTGAAATGGAATGACCAACTTGAGGTTCAGGATCACTTTCAAGCTCAAGTTCAATTTCAGGAAAAGGATAACTTGCTAAAATGTCAAGGTGCTTCTCAAAATTTTGGGCAAGTTCAAAAGTATGTAAGGAAATTGAATCTTGATTTTCGTCCACGGAAGGAATGTGAATGGGTGAAATGATTGATTCAAGTTCAGGAGGTATGGGAATCAAAACTGGCTCAAGAACATTACTGAGTTTAGGTAACACTACATGAGTCGATATTGATTCAAGTATTGGACTCGAATTGCTAAATTGAAGCTGCGGTTCACATTCATCTTCAAGTTCAATTTCAGGAAATGGATAACTGGCCAAACTATCAAGAGGTTGAGGTTGGTCAAGTTCAGGTTGGTATGATGAAATTGAAGCTAGATTTCTAAAATGGCAAGATTCTTGAGTCATATGAACATCTGATGGACATGTGAACTTATTCATATTTTGAATTATTTGCTCGGTCTCTTGCACGAATTCCATAGTTTTTTCCTACAATGAGTTTTCTTTGATTGGTTCTGGAAAAGAACTATATGAATGTTGGAAATTTTGTGGACATGATGAGGCCATATTGTTTTCAAATTGTTTTTGGGCCTCTATCGCTTCTTCCAAAGTCCTTTGCAATGATGCTTTTTCTTCAATTGGTGGTTCAGAAAAAGGAGGATATGAAGAAGAATCGGGGAATAAATATTGTGAAAATTGTAGACAAGGCGGTTGAGAATTTGACTCGGGGTAGGTGAATCCCCATTGACTCTGTGAAGAGTTGAAATTATTTTGAAAATCTTGGTTATAGGATTTGAGATATGGGTCATATTGAGTCGGATAATCCCAACTCGATATATATGGTTGGTTCATGTTGTACATAGCCGGGTTGGAGTTATCCGTGTTGGAACATATTTCGATGATGACATTTGTGAAGCATTTCATTTGGAGCTCTATTACACGACTATATCAAGAGTTCTTCATGATCAAGACTTCCCAAAGAGAGTTGATATGATGTGTTTTGTAAATATGAAATAGCATGTCAAAAGTCTTGATGCACACACATATATCAGAGTCAATTAGTCGACTAATACCTATTTCAAGTCGACTAACACATAGTGTAGTCGACTTGACCAAATCCTAGTCGACTAATCCTGTGTCTCAATTTATACCCAACTCTCTGTTTGTCAATTAGTCGACTTGACAGTATGTGTAGTTGACTAATAAACCTTGTAATCGACTAACCCTATTCCCCTAGTCGACTTATAAAGAAGTTGCAGTCGACTTGGTTCAGTTATCCAGAAACCTGTCACTTGAGCTTATCTTGACCTAGTCGACTTATACTCAATACTAGTCGACTAACCTTTGGAAATTTGCCTAGACTAGTCGACTAACTCAAAAGGCAAGTCGACTATAAGCAGTTTCTGACTGTTGGACAGTTTCTGTATTCTGATATTTTTTGCAACGTTCTTCAACGTTTGAACATTCAAAAGGCGCCTATTAACTACCCTAACTACTCCTAGAGTGCAGCTATAAATAGGGTTGTTAATCTAAGGCAAAATACCAATCCTTATCTTCAGTTTTCTAATAAAAAATTCTGTCAATCCTGAAAACTGTTCCCACTTCAGTTCTTCACCAAATTCCAACTCTATAGTGAAGTTCTCTGAAGTTTTCTCCTATACTAGACCTTGTCCACGTTCATACACAGTACCAAGGCTTATAGGAAGTGTTGTAATCCTCAAAGATATCATTATACAAGAGGGTCTTCTTGGTGTAGAAGCAAGTTGTACAAGGTGGTGATTGTTCTCTTGGTTGAAGAGAAGGTGTACACATTTGGCAAAGGGGATTTGTCAAGTGGTGTGCATGGTTGTGATTTTGGGTGTACAAAATCAAGGATAAAGGAAAATCTCAAGCGGGTGGCTTGGGGACTGGATGTAGGTCATGAGGACCGAACCAGGATAAATCTCTCGTGTTTGTGTTTGTCTAAACTTTTCTGAGATTTGATTTCCTTTATTGCAAGTTTATTTATTTGTTTAACTTTAATCCTTCTTTGTTTAGTATTTGTGTTGAATTTGTATTTTAGATCCATAAGTGCCAACAGAGCAAGTCCAACAATTGGCATCATATCGGGACCAACAATCCGAGTCAAATGAGGTCGGAGTGAAATATGGATTCATATTATGATTGAAAGAATTATTGTTGTTAAAATCTATATCACAATTTACAAAAAAGAAAAACAAACAAACAAAGAAACAGAAAAAGAAAAAGAAAAAGAAAAGAAAAGAAAACAAGCCTATGCTAGGGTTGACTTACACCTAGACGACTCCTAACTAGTTAGACTGTCCACGGGGGGTATATTATCGGAAGCTGACCACGAGTTAATCGGCCAGGTAGGGGCAAGATCAGTGGGAGGTATCCGTGCCGGAGCAACGAGCCTAATTATGCCAAACAACTGTTCTTAGAGGTTTCGCCTCTCAATCCCCAACCTTAGACACCGATTTGACAAGAGTCAACTTCTAACAACTTCCCCTTTAGGTCAATCTCCTAAATGAGTCCGAGATGTCCCTAGGGGCCAACGTCTAGCAAATTTTATTAAGGCTTAGGTTGTGTGAGTGGGGAGGTGATTTTGGGCTAAGGGAGGGTAATGACTTCCCCACCTTATGTTATATTGGGTGTTACCCTTAAGTTTAATTTGTGCAAATGTACAATATAGATAAGATGAACACAAAAAAGTGATTAAATCACTGAAGTGTTTGTCCTAACTATATGCAATGCAATATGTACACCTCCTATCAATATCACAATAACACAAGAATAAAATATAGTATATTGGAATAAAAATTGATACGTGCTTAGATGCAAATGTCTAAACTGTTTTAAAGCATCCAATTACCGTATTTTAATTCTTAAAATTATTTACAGTATACAGGTAATATAAAAAAATTAGCAGCAGAATATAAAAATATACAAGAATTTACCCAACCACACTTGAGCAAGTGTGGACTTCTGCAATACTAAAACTTTAACCTGCATACCAAAAAACAAAGAAGAAAAGTTAACAAAAATGTGAAATCAAACCGTTCCCATCCCCGGTAACGGTGCCAAAATTTGATCGTGGAAAAATCGCGCACAAAAAGTGTATGTTTTGAAATAGATATTTAAAGTGTGTGTGCTTTGGCTTCCTCGATACTTCTGTTATAGCATAAAGGCTAAATCGAGTCGAATTCACAAGGATGGGAGGCGATAAAAGTTTTACTAGTTGATTCATGTGTATGTTAAAAGTTCTTTAAAGTTTTAAAGAATCAAAAAAAAAAAAGAAACAAGAATGAAAAAGAGAAGTACGATGAAACACAAAGAAGTGGGAAACATAGAAGATAAAATATTTGTGTTTTTTTATAATGTTTCTAAAATAAAATGAAAGAGAAAGAAAACTCACGGCTACTAACTACTAATGACTCCACCAACACGCTAACCTCTTAATGATAGTTGCCTCTTATGTATCATTGGTCATCACTAGTCCTTGGTTCAAGAGCAATTCAAAGCATGGCCCATATGTATCTCATCACAACTCAACTCAACAAACAAGTACAAGTTACACTTAAATCATCAAAACCCGATAAGAGCAAGCTTGAAATAAAGAATGTTAGCTTGTTAGTGGTTAGGAAGTTAGAGTGTTAGATCCATCATCATGAGACATCAATGGCTCTTGCAAGAGCAAGGCCAAATCGAGGCTATTAGATTCATGTAGATTATCAAGTAAGAAGTTAGACTAGTGGTGGTTAGTAGTTAGTTGCCATAAGAGAAAAGTTAGCTACACATGTAAAAGGAGTTAGAGAGAAGAAAACATAGAGAGGTAAAGAGAGCACATTTCATAGATTGTCACCTTCTATTACAAGTACTTTTGCATTCCAAGCATGTACCACTCTCTCTCCCTATTACATGATCTACAAACTGGAAAATACAAAGGAGGAGGAAGAAGAAAAACTACACTACACTACTCTAAACTACAAAATGGAAATGAGAACTATCCTAAAACTCTGCATATCTCCAACTGAAGAACTCAGGGGGGTTTTTATGGGCACCAGGGAAGAGGGGGGCCAAGGGACAACCTCTGGCCCAAAATGCGGCCGCGGCCACGGCCATACTAGGGCCGCGCGCGGTCTCATCTGTCCCCTGTCAGATTCTGCTCCCGGTTTCTGGTTTTGGCCCCTGGTTTTGACGAATCAGCTCTTCTAGGTCAATGGCTATGATATAGGCTTCTAATCACCAATTAAATGGTGATTTAGGGTCTTCTTCTTCATTGAACACCATGGACCTAGAATCAAGGAAGTAAAGCTTTATTAGCAGAATTTTATACCAAATAAATATGCGGATGTGATAAAAATTATGCAAAATTAGAGACCGATCAATATTCACCCCCTCTAGGTGTATTTTCAATATTCTCTTCACAATTGAAAAATATGGGGGGCCTAAGGAGATGAACCATTTCTTACTGGAGAAGGTTCGGTGCTTATTGTCTAATGCATAATTAGACAAGTCATTTTGGACCGAGGCTTTAGAATATGCTAGCCATCTCATGAATAGATTGTCACCAATTGTGATAGGAGATAAAACTCCATTGGATATTTGGTCGAGTGGAATTGCTCAAGACTATAATTTGCTACAAATATTTGGATGTCTGACCTTGTGTCAAAGATGACAAGTTGAATCCGCGAGTAAAAAAGTTTGTATTTTTGGATGTCCAGAGGAATAAGGAAGGCTACACACTGGACTCCAAAAATAAGAAGATTGTGTTATGTAAGCATATCATGTTTGATGAGACTTTATTGTTTGAAGTATACCATCTCTCAGTAAGTGGAGAGATTGAAGACTAAGAATGTATCACATCAGGTGAAGGTTGATGTTACTCCACCATCTCCAGTTGGTTTGATATCTTTTGGGATCTCACAGGATGTGACACCGGGTGGAGATCATGTAGCTGTGATAGATATTAAACAGGTAGAATTGTTTACAGCGAAAAGAACCAAGCAGGTGAAAAAGTGTGAATCTCAAATTGGTGAGCTAGACAAGCTCAATTAAAGGTCGTTGTTTCCATGACCGTATTGGTAAGGAGATCCTTATGACTAAGCTAGCTGGATTCGTTGTTGCGGATTTGGAACAATTGATTTGGTTGGTTGAGCTTGGTGCAGCTCGTTTGGATGAACTACTGTGACTTGATCTCGTTGGGCATGGGCACGTATGCAGCCGTATTGGTGCAACCGCTTGGATGAGCTGAAATTGGTTGACTCATTGCGTTCGGTTCAGATTTGAGAAATCTTCACTAAGGTGGAGAATTGTCGAAGAAGTTGAAAATTGGGCTTTCTAACTCATTAGAAAATAACAAAGAAATAGAGGAGGGATGAAGGGCGGTGGACCTCAGCTCGCAGTAGAACATGCACAGAGGAGGAAGCAAGATGGGCAGTCGGTCGGGTGGTCGACCGCATGTGGAGAGCAGTCAACCGCACGGTCGGCCGACTGGTACTAACAGAGAATTGCAGTTGTTTTTTAGCACATGAAATTTGTACTAGCAGTCGACCACCCGGTCGACCGCACACGGAGCCGGTCGACCAGGCGATCGACCGGGCTGCGATTTAGGCAACTCTGAGTCATTTTCAGAGTTCTGTTTTGATGCAGATTTTGTATCCGATTTGATTTCCTTCAATTGGCTCTCTTCTCTGGCTATATAAAGAGGGTTTCTGCACTCTCATTGATAATCGATTTTGAATCGATTAGTTGAATCAATTTTGAATCGATCGGGAGTTCTAAGGTTAGTTTGTTTGTGCGAATTCTATAGCTAATTTACGTAGATTCTCAATTTGCATCTCCGCATCAATTTGTAACTCTTGCAACTCAGTTGTTTAAATCAAGAATCTTCTCCCTTCTGCCCCAAGGACGTAGGCACATTGCCGAACCTTATTTAAATCGTTTATTTCTTGTTTTCTCTTTTGTATTTTGGTTCGTGTCATGTTGTTTGAGATGGACTCGGCGTTGGGAACCTTGATCTCAGATGATCGGCGTATCATCGTTGTTTGTCGATGCGGATTCTCGGAGGGCGCAATAGTCTCCACATCAATTATCTTGTTTTCTTTTCCTCTCTCTTAAATTATTTATTTATTTGCTACTATTTGAATCGTTTAGAGCATTCATACGCTGGTAAACGAGGTTTCATCCATCAGTCAATTATGAAAAATAACACCCTTGAAACAACCTTATCGTAGATGATGAGAGTCTAACTCAAGGCAAATTACTTAGAAACTCAGTCACCAGTTGTATCCCACCCCATTACCGAGGATGGGGACTAAACATGCCTATTTTTCCTTCTTTTTTTTTTTCCCAGAGACATGCCAGATCTTTAACACTGTGGTATTTTTCACGACTTTATGGCTTATTTATCATTTCCTTTTTACAATTATTTTCCCATTCTCAATTTATCTACTACTACTAAGAAATTCGGAAAAAAAAAAATTGTAAACTACAAAATGAAAATCCAGACAGATCATGTTCCTGCTGTGCAGGCTGTGAAGTTGCATCAACTTTTCTTGACAAGGGCACAACTCAACTACTGGTGGTTTGGGCTGGGGGCAGGCCATATATAGCTTTCAAAATCTCTTCCCCTTGACATAAATAAATGAGCTATCCATTAGAAAGATGATGTTTGTAGAAGATATCACGGCATATATCAATTCGTCTTTTGAATGAAAAGAAATGTTAACTATTTGACACATTTACTCCAATATGCATGTAGAGTTAGGCTAGGTTACTACCGATAGTATTTGAGATGTAAATTCTATCACCCGAAATATAAAATAGGCAATCCAAATAAAAAATTTATTTATTAGATATGATCTACTGTCCATTAACTACATCGAAACAAAATTTCAAGAAATTCTGATGTGTTTCACTCATGCATGTGATTGTGAAAAATTAACCAATTTTATGTCGGTTTTTGAAACATTGATTTTGTTGCCACTTAATCTATGGGTAAAATATGTCAAAAATTCTTATAATTTGGTTTCTATATAGTTAATGGGTATTAGCTCACATTTAACGGAACATTTTTTCATTTGGGTTGTCTATTTTTAAATTGTAGGTGATAGTACTGCATCTCAAATACCATCGATAATACTCTAGCCCAACTCTATGTATATATATGTATATGTGTATGAATAGTAAAGTATTAATTTGCATTGATGAAAAAAAATATGTACTACAGGTTTACATCTCAATGCGCACCAGAGTTCACACCCCAACAACGCTCTTTGAAACTCGCACAGTAGTGTGGAATCACAAAATCCATGGGGAGGACCACTAGCAGCATAGGAACACCATACATCGCAGCACCATAATGAGTGCCAGAAGCAGAGAGTCAAACAGCAGCAGTAACAAAATCAGCAAAGCCTGCACAGCTGAGAAATTTACAGGATCAGACTTTCTCAGCACCAGCATTAACAATAGGAGACTAAACAGTAGCAGCAACTTTCACAGCCAAAAAAAAAAAACTGTAGCAGATTTTCCAGGATCAGGAATCTATAGCAGGTGATGACAATATGAGCAAAATATGCATACAAAAAATGAGAATCGGCACCAACATTCACAGGGTTGCCTATTTTCAACAATTCTGAACTAATTCCAAGCAGAACGCAGTGGCATCAGAAATTCACATGCAAGAGACTGCAATATCAATCTGAAACATGCACAGGGTTCTGAAATTTCTCACTTACAATAGCAATGGATGTTTGAGGAGGGTGGCACCAGCATCCTTCTCGAACCTCAAGACCACAACTGGCTAATTTGCATAATAATAGCTGGTTATCATCTCTCAGCTTTCTACAGAAATCCAGTATAGGCTTTAGACAAGTGCAGATCTCATTTATGATGAGCTATGTAGCACGCACATTCTTATTACAAAGCCTGTTGTGTCAGACACATGTCACATGTATTTTAAAATTTGTCACATATTATCACGTGGCTGTGTCTATGCAACATAGATAATGAGTGCGTGTGGCAAGGACGAAGAATCATTGTTCCCATCAGGCTCAGCTACAGCTTTAGGATTCCATTCTCAGCTATATCCTCCTCTAGCTGATTTGCAGGCTTTTTTATAAGCATTGAAGAGCTGTAGTACTGATAAGCTCCTCAATCTCTCTCTTAAGTTTCATCTTTTGGCAGGCCTCTCAATCAAATGGCCTTTTGTTTCTTTCCTGCCAAAAGCACCACACAGTTGTCCCTAACGCAATCTTTGTCAAGTCACTGACTTGTAAAAATGATGTGTTCTGTTGAAGATCTAACACTCCATCAACCAGGCCTCCAGTGCTTCCCTGAATTTAGTCTAGACTTCAGCTTGAACCCCCTTCTAGATAAAAAAAAACAAAAAGAGTCATTTGAAAAACAGGTGGTAATCTAGATTCTCTCAACCTAGGGGTGGCAATCGGGTTCTCTCCCGACGGGTCAAACCCAAACCCAACCCGAAATTTTGGATATGGTTCAACCTTTAAACGGGTTCCAGTCATATTCGGATCAACCCGCTTAATTTGCTTATTAGTCGGGGCAGGTTAGGGTTTATGTTGCTGACCCAAATTGACCCAATTAAAGACTAGCCATCTAAAAGTATAATTACATAAACTTCCAATGTGAGAATTCGAGGATTCACTACATCACCTTACCCTTAAATTCAACCCCTCAAACCAATCTTGCCACTTGGCAACTTTGATATAGCTATGTTTTACATGTAATATTTATTCAATATCCAGCAGTAGTAAGTGTATATAAATGGGTCAGTGGGGTTGGGTTCGGGTTACCCGAGTATGTCTTGGGTTGGGTGTGGGTATGGATGACTGACCCAATTATTAATTAGGCAGGGTTAGAGTAAGGCTATAGTCAGGTCCTAGCCGACTCAATTGCTACCCCTGGTCAGTATCCTAGTGTCTACCCTTTTTTAGCATGGCTTTGAAGAGGCAACAATTGATCTTTGGTGTAGACCTGGTAAATGTATGGGTAAGTTACACACACACACACACACACACACACACACACACACACACACACACACACACAAAAACATACATAGGAAGATGATCTTATGAGAACTCCAAAGTAGGGTGTCTTAAAATTGGCTAGAAACCTTTGAAGTGGCACATAAACCTGCTCTACTACTTTGATTGGAGTTTGCCTGATGGGGGTGAGTGATTTGGATATGACAGAAGCCAGAGGGGCTTGGGAGTTTTCAGCAGACTTGATCTGAAGTTATGTGCAAACCATAGTCACCTCACCAATGATGCAGTTTTGACTTCCTAACAGTAAGGGTTCACACAATCTACAGTTGTTTTCTGAAGTTCTGTGCAAGAAAACTCAGTTTGGTTGTACCTATTTTCACATATAGTAGAAAAAGTTTGTCTTCTAGTTGACCAAATTCCTACCAGACAATAGCCTTAGAAAGTTAAGAACATCATGTAATAAGAACAGCACAGGTGGCATTAGGATATCATCCTCAATAGGGCCTGATTAATGGCACAATTAGATCTAATCCACACAAATTTGATCAACACCTGATATTCTAATTAGGGCGGAAAAACATTGAGAAGTATTGACGCATCACAAATGTGAACTGCATCAAACACAGAGCTGCTCAGCCGATTGATGATTGTTGACTCGTCTTCACTCAACAAAACAATTAGTTTACTGGAATTGAAATGCATACAACATTTCAAGTAGCATGAATGGAATTTGCAGTGCTCGTAGGGAGGCTCATGGTAGAGTACAAACATGTTTAGCAACATTTCTCCAGAACACGAGGATCAGTTTACCCACATTAATCATTAAAAGGAGACAAGTACTTTCTTTGAAGCTCATTTCGAGAGGGAGTAAAATCTTTGAAAAGGTTTAGCGAGGTTTTTGTAACCCATCTTTGAGTATTTAAAGGCTTCTCTTGATTGAAAGCTTATGATATGCATGGTGCTGGTTTGTTTCTCCACTATTTCACTTGGTATTAGATTCATATGGTTTATAAACTTTGGTGTTTTTGGGGGGCGGCGGTGGTTAGCAAGAGAGGCACGCCACCCACCCCCCCCCCCCCCCCCCCCCCCAACCAACCAACCAAAAAAAAAAAAAAAAAAAAAAAATTAACAGGCAAGTGAAATTTGTGCTGCCCATTGAGCCCAGTCAGGCCCATCTCCCTCCCGCTCTCCCTGCAGCCCAAATTCGGTCCTCTCTCTCTCTCTCTCTCTCTCTCTCTCTCTCTCTCTCTTGCCCCCAAGCTGAGTGAGGCCCTGATCTCTCTCAACTCCAGTCTCTCTCTCTCTCTCTCTCTCGCCTCCCCCAGGGTTTCAGCCAACGCGACGACTCGCTCTACCTCCCTCCGCCCCTGCTCCACCCGCCTCATCTCGTCGGCGTCTACCGTGTTAAGTTATGGAGCCAGATTATTGCCTTGATGGACTGTTGCCATATGCAGTCAACACGATGATCCTGGAGCAACGACGGAGCTTTTTGAGTCTTGGCGTTGGGCTAGTTCAGAGTTTCAGGTTGATGGTAAGGACAAGGCAATAGAGCCTTCTGGAGTAGTGGAGTTTCCGAATTGGAAGATCACTCCGAAGCATCTACTCGAAGGAGCATTCCGTAGCGATAGATAGTGGAAGCGGTCCAGCTTAAAAGCAGCCCAGTCCAGCCTGAAAAGTGGTCCGGTGTAGAAGCTTCTTTGCCAATAAAACTTGAGGTACACATCAAAGGCAGTTTAGGCATCTCACAACTGATAACCCTAGTTTTTCCTATAAAAGAGGATGCACCGTCATTAAGGTTAACATAGATGAAGCATTAATTGATGATGCTATTATGAGTTTCATTGTACAGATCACTTTGAGGATTTTCTTCTTCTCCCCTGTAATATCTCTGACAAATAGTGGATTTGTCTGCGGCACCGTGGTTTTTTATAATTTGGATTTTACATGTAATTTTGGTATCTTTGATTGATCAGCGATTCTTTCTGTTTTCTTCTTCCGCATTGTTGTCGATCCCAATAAGTGGTATGAAAGCAAATTCATAATAGAAGATGAAGGAAAGATCAGAGTTGAAAGATTCAACGGCGTGAACTTCAGGTTCTGAAAGATGCATATCGAAGAGTATATATACCAGAAAGATCTCTATCTTCCTCTCGATGGAAAGACCAGCATTTTTGGAGATTTTTCTGAATTTATCAAAACTCGATCGAATTTGGTGTCGGCCGGTATCACAGGTTGATTCCACGATTTTTAATTTGAAACCTAGATTGAACTTCTGAAAATTGATTTCATATTATTCCTCAGAAGGATGTTTTCTACCTCTGAAAATTTTGAGTATTTTTCTGAATTTCTCAATTTTTACACTATTATAATAAATTATTTTATTAAAGTATTTCCTGCCCTTTTCCCATCACTTAGGCTTGCCACATGGCACATCCCCACCTACAAAATATCTCCCCTATAAATATCTCTCTCCCCGCATTTCCCTTTCTCTTCTCTCTCACTCTCTCCACTTCTCCTTCTTCAACCGATGACGCTAGGGCCAGTTGAACGATTCCACACCACCCGACTCCGATAACCCTCTCCCAATGCCAGCGACACTCCCAGCGAGACCCTTCCCTCCCTCTCTCTCTCTCTCTCTTCCATTCTCCCCTTTTCTCATCTCTCTCTTCCTTTCTTCCCAGATCCGCTGCCCCTAGGTAAGCATCGCCGCGCCAGCGACTTCCTCGTCGACCCAGCACCGCTGACCTCACCCCCATGGCCGATCTCCCTCTTTCATCTCTCTCTTTTCTCTTCCTCTTCCTCTCTCTTTCCTTTCTCTTTTTCTCTCTCTTCTTCCCCTCTCTTCTCTAGATCGACCGCCTCCACCGCCTGAGCCACCACAATTAACCTTCCCCGATGCCACCTGCAGCTGTTGACGACCATCCCCCTCTTCCTCTTCTTCTTCTTCTTCTCTTTTTTTTCTTTCTTTTTCTTTTTCCTCTTTCTCTTCCCCCTCCTCTTCTCTGTTTTGTGGCAGCGACGGCCTGCCAGCCCCTGGTTCTTCCCCTCTTTCCCCTAGAGATTAGATTGAGATTACAATCCACCTTGATACAAAAAGATCTAACTTTTCTTTTGATGCAACCCACCTTTGCGGATTCCTTTAGTTCCTCTAGCTGCATCTAAACCATCTTTTTCAACATGCTCATGGTTTCCATTGGATTCAGAAGTGGCAAAACTTTACAAAAGTCATGTAGAAAATTACAAGTAAAAAGAAAATTATAAGAATCTTCTACTGAGATTTCTGGGGAAGTGTACTAGTGGAATTCTGGTTAGGGCTCGACCACTTTGTTTCGTTGACGATGTGAATGATCGAATCTTCGAGTCTTCTGCCTAAAAATTTCCTTCTTACTTAGTTCTAAAAATCCTTTGAGACAGGAAGATCGTGAGGGTATTAATACCCTGAAAGAGAAGCAAAATTCTCTTAAGAAGTCTGGCTAAAGATTGATCTCTTGTGTGAGTTTCAACTTTCTCTAAGCTTTTTAACTCAGCCTTCTTCATAAATTTTCCTGCTCTCAGCCTGCCTGGCAGTGGATTATTTATAGTCCTCAGGAGATGTAACAACTCTCCTGAAAATTAACAGTTTAGCTTCACAGGAAGCTAAAATAGCTTCGATGTGAAGCTAAATGCAGCTTCTGCGAAGCTAGTCAACAGCTGGCTCATGGTTGTTACAACAATCCCTTGATTCTATCCAACTGATTGAGAGATTTTTCTTGATCTTCTCCAACTAAAAGATCAAGATAATTAATTTCCTAAAATGTGATATCAATTACATTAATCTCGTGCTGAGATTTGAATGGTCAAAAATGACTATAAAAGCTTGCAGCGGAGCTAGCTCACAACGAAGCTAAAGGAGCTTTATGCGAGGATATAATATAATCCAACAATGGAGCTAATGATAACTTGCTGCAAAGCTACCACTGAGCTTGCAGCGAAGCTAAAAAGAGAGCTCTCAACAGAGCTATGAAAAGCTTCAGGCGAAGCTAAGAACTGAGCCCACAGCGGAGCTACCAAGCTTGCTGCGAAGCTAGAAATCGCAGCTAGAAAACAACTTGTAACAAAGCTAAAAGATGGCTCTTTTGATAGAGCTTGAGTTAAGCTTCAGGAACAAAGCTAAGAATAAGCCCACAACGGAGGTACTCTGCGTTTGCTACAAAGCTAGAGCTATACTTGCCGCGAAGCTAAATGTTTAGCCTTTTGGGCTTCTTCAGAAGGCAAATGCTTAGTTCATTGTCTGCTTCACTGGATCAGTGGAGTCCAAATCATTAGTTTGTCCATAAAGAATGAATTCATTTTCAGCCTGTTTGTGACTTATCTTTTAGAAGTGTCCACAAGTTTGACATCATTCGGATTGGTTGCAGAGTTGCCTTGAAGTTTGTCTTCTCGGAGTGTCAACAAAACTCTCTTCAAAGTTTTCATGAATCCGTAATGGATTGGTACAGATTTCAGAATACTTTGAACTTGAAGCCTGTGATCTAAAATTTGACATTGCTTAGGTTAAAGGAGTCCATTGGGCTGGGTGTAAATGTGCATTGAACTGGTTAACCAAATTTGTTTAACCTAGAAACTCCATGAGAAGTGAGCTTCACACGAAGCTAATGGATAAGCTCTCAGTGGAGCTAAAGATGAAGTTTGCTGCGAAGTTATAAGATAAGCTCTCAGCGGAACTAAAAAATGAAGCTTCATGTGAAGTTGAAATGAGATTGCAGTGAAGCTAGAGCAAAGCTTCACGTGAAGCTAAAGATGGTATCTGAGCGAAGTTAAACAACTTTGCTGCTAGGGTTTTCACCCTGTCATTTCATCATTTAATTCGATCTGAAAGTACTGCACTTTTTTTAAGGAGGCAAAGCTAACACTGCAGCGAAGCTAAGACACAGTGTCTATAAAAGCCATCCTTGGCTGAAATTTTAGATTTCTTCTCTTTCGAACTCTCAAGAATTTTTAGAGAATTATCTCTCTTCATCTACTTCGTTCAGATCTTGTCATGTGCAGTTACTCACAAGTAATATAAGTTTTCCATATGAGAAAAACTTAACATGCAAGTTCTTTGGAGAGAACTGAAAGGGTTAAAATTCACCAAATAAAAATTCTGAAGGAATTAAAACTAAGACTAACATCGAACATTATAGAGTAAGTCTAGAAAAGAGAGTCCACTGGGGATAAAAGAGTGTAGGTCTGGGAATCCCCCTGTTCAGAGGTGATTGACTCAACGTGACAGGTTAGGAATCACAAGAAAAGGAGTTTGCTATTTAGAGGTGACGAACTGGACAAATGATCGTGGGAAAATCGCGCACGAAAAGTATTATTTTGGAATCAAGATTTAAAGTGTGTGTGCTTTGGTTTCCTCGATACTTCCTTATAGCATAGAGGCTAAACGGGTCGAATCTATAAGGACGGGAGGCAATAAAAAATTTACCGAAATGTTCACGTGTGTGTTAAAAGTTCTTCAATGTTTTAAAGAATGAAAAGAAAAGAAAACAAAGATTGGAAAAGAGAAGTACGGTAAAACACGAAGAAGTGAGAACGTAGAAGAAATGTTTGTGTTTTTGGAATATTTCTAAAATAAAGTGAAAAAGAAAGAAAACTCATGGCTACTAACTACTAATGACTCCAACATGCTAACCTCTTAGTGATAGTTGCCTCACATGTATCCTGACAATCACTAGTCGAGCGTTTCAAAGCATGACCTATATGTAACTCATCAACATCCCAACTCAACAAAACAAGTACAAGCTACACTTAAACCATCAAAACTAAACAAGAGTAAGCATGGAGTAAAGTAATTTTAGCTTGTTAGAGAGTTAGAGTGTTAGATCCATCATCATGCGTCATCAATGGCTCTTGCAAGAGTAAGGCCAAGCAGAGGCTATTAGATTCATGTGAATTATCAAATTAGAAGTTAGCAAGTTAGTGGTTAGTAGCTAGTTGCCATGAGAGAAAATTAGCTAAACATATAAAGAGAGTTAGAGAGAAGAAAACAAAGAGAGGTAAAAAGAGCAGCTTTCATAGCTTGTCACCTTCTATTACAAGTACTCTTGCATTCCAAACATGTTTCACTCTCTCTCATATTACAAGATCTACAAGAAATGAAAAATACAAAGGAGGAAGAAGAAGAAGAACTAATCTAAACTACCCTACACTACAACATGGAGAAGAAACAACTAAAACTATCCTAAAAACTACTCAAAAACTCCTCTCCCTGGTGCTCTGGAAATCCCTGGACTTTTATAGGCAAAACTGGGCATCTGGGTACACGTATGGAGCCGCGCGTCAAATCTTGGCGTGCGGCTCCACAAGGAATTCACATTTCTGCAGCTATGGCCGCGTTTTCGCGGCTATAGGGCGGCCGCTTGTGCGGCGCCGCCTGCAGCGTAGTCCTCTCATGTCCCCCTGTCGGCTGGATGTTCTGGTTTCTGGATTTGGGCCCCTGGTTTTGACGAAACCACTCTCCAAAGTCAATGGCTATCTTTGTAGGCCTTTAATCACCAATTAAATGGTGATTTTGGGTCTTCTTCTTCATTTCATGCCATGAACCTAAAAACATGCAAGAGAGGTATTATTAGCAGAATTTAATATTAAATAAATGTGAGATGTGATATGCAATATGCAGTTTTAGAGACTATTCACACCCCCGCACATATCTTTTGCTCGTCCCAGGCAAAACAAAAACTAAGAAAATTATTATACCATTTTCGCAGGTGACACAATTGCACTGAGCATGTGTAATAAGCCGTTAAACCTCTAGGTTTCCCCTAGAGGAGTAGTTTTGTCTCCTGAGGGTTTTAGCGGATTACACCCACAAAATCCATAAAGAAAGAAATCAAATGTTAGTATTTTGAAAACGCATTTTTGAAATAAAGAAAAGTGTTGAAGTTTTTTGCGAAAATATAGTGATCTAAGGTCATAGGTTAACCAAAAATTATTCTTCCTTAAACTACGTCGAAATGCAAAATCTTATTATAAATTAAATATAAGAATTTAATTGATTCTTTGATCTTTCATACAACTCTTAGAAAAATATGCACTTTGTGTACAGTGAAGGTTTTGGGATATCGACTCAAACTTTTATGCCATTGATTTTTGTATATTTATTATTTTTTCTCTTTTTTTTCCCTTAATTTCTTAAGCTTTCTTATTTATTCGGGTAGTGAGCCTTTAGCCGGTGACTCCAAAACCAGATGATCTTAGGACACCAGATGAGAAAACATCTCTCGGACTTAAGGATTCGAGTAAACAAGGCCACAAAACTAAATGATTATTTTTATTTTTGTCCACCATTTTAGGCGTGAATAATCATGCTTCCTGAGGCATAATTATCCAAACTTCAATAAGTGATTTCTATTATCATCATTTTTTTATTTTTATGGCTTTATCAGTCTTTGTTTTAATCCCAAAAAATTATGTAAGTGTGGCGTGTATAAATCTAAGGCAAAAAATTCAAGATAAAATTATCTTTCCAATCTTACTTTCTTATCCTAAAATTTAAACAAGATCTATTATTTTAACTCGGTTTAAAATTTCATAATTTTAGGTCTTCCTAGTTCCTAAGATAATCTTAATTTTCTTAAAAATAAATCAAAACTATTTCCCTTATGTCAAAAAGTTTTGTAAAAAGAAAAGAAAAGAGTTTTTATAATTTTTTTAAATTAAAAAGAAGTGTAAAAGAAAGAAAATGTAAAACTAACTATGTTAGTAAACCCTCCCCCACACTTATCTCATGTATTGTCCTCAATGCATCGTGAATGTGTATATACATGAAACAAATAGAGAGGGAAGAAAAATTACCTCATGGTGGTGGTTCCGGTGGTGGTCTGATTGGGCCAAGTGTTGCTACCCAATCAAAATATCGTGAATCTTACAGAAACCCACCAGTGACCTCTCTAATACGACCCAGTAAAAGAATGATTGAATGAATGGTCTTATTGAAAAAATTATCCCCATCTAATTTTTAATTTTCAAAAATAATTACTGAGTCATTTTCTTCAACATTCTTGTCTAACAATGAAATGTGATTTTAGAAGATGATTGATTTGGACTCAAATGGAACAAGAGTGAAAACCGATACCGACTAGGGAATTTGACTCAGATCAAGTCGAGAGTCAATAACGAGAGTTGAAATTGGTTCAAAAATAGGGTCCAAACTAAAGAATTGATGTTCACACACTTTTCCCATCAATGAAGTGTGATCATAAGATATTGGTGATTCTATTTCATGGTGTACTGGTACATGATTCAATGTTGACTCCAGAATAGAGAAAAAAATCTGATAAAAATACCGGGGTCATTATTGAATCAAAAAGTAAAATGAAATTACTCACATGAGATTCAGGATCACATTCAGGTTCAATTTCAATTTCAGGAAAGGGATAACTTACCAGAATGTCCAGGCGACTTTCATAACTTGGAGTTTGGTCAAGTTCAAATGTGTGTTCTGAAATTAAATCTTGCTTTCCAAAATAACATGATTTTTGGGTCCAATCGGTAGAATTAGGGATATAAGGATTGGTCAAAGATTGGCAAGAAAGACTTTCCTCGCTCTCATTGATCAAATGGCTCATTATTGATTCTAACCTACTGATAGGCGGGGTAATAGAATTTTGAGTCTGAATCATGTCTTTCATACTTTTTGCAATTGGTTCTTCTTGAAAATGTGAGTATGGAAGTTGATTTTAGAAATTGTGGTGAAATTGTGAGTCCATCAGATTTTGCAGTTACTGATCGGACTCACGCAAGGGTTCCATACTCAAGTCTAGTATTGAAGGCTGTTCATTTTGAATTGGTGAGACTGAAAAAGATGAGTACGACTCTTGAAAATTTGGTTGAGATGATGAGTCCAACATATTTTGAAATCGTTGCACTTTTTCACAAAAGACTTCTAAACGCTTTTCTAGCTCAGATTCTTCTTCAATTGGATGTTCTAGAAAAGGAGTATATGGAGTTTGATTTGGGAAGGATTGTGAATTGAATAAATTTTGAATTTGTTGTTGGGACTCAAGCATGGCTTTCATACTCCTTTCCAAATTGAGTTTTTTCTTAGTTGGTGGAACAGGAAAAGGAGGATATGGAGCCGAATCGGGGAATGAATATTATGGACAAGGTGGTTGAAAATTTGACTCGGGGGAGGTGAATCCCCATGAACTCTGTGAAGAGTGAAAATTATTTTGAAGATTATAGTCATAGGGCTGGGAATATGGGTCATATTGAGTCGGATAATCCCAACCTGACATATATGGTTGGTTCATGTTGTACATAGCCGGGTCGGAGTTGTCCGAGTCAAATGACGTCGGAGTGAAATATGGATTCATATTAGGGTTGAAAAAATTATTATTGTTAAAATTTATTTCACAATTGACAAAAAAGAAAACAAACAAACAAACAAACAAACAAACAAACAAACAAAGAAAAAGAAATAGAAAACAAGCCTATGCTAGGGTTGACTTAGATCTAGACGACTCCTAACTGGTTAGACTGTCCACAGGGGATATATTGTCAGAAGCTGATCACAAGTTAATCGGCCAGGTAGGGGCAAGATCAGTGGGAGGTATCCGTGCTGGAGCAATGAGCCTAATTATGCCAAACTACTGTTCTTCGAGGTTTCGCCTCTCAATCCCCAACCTTAGACACTGATTTGACGAGAGTCAGCTTCTAACAACTTTTCCCTGGGTCAATCTCTTAAATGAGTCCGAAATGTCCCTAGGGGCCAACGTCTAACAAATTTTATTTTCGCTTGGGTTGTGTGAGTAGGGAGGTGATTTTTGGGTTAAGGGAGGGTAACGACTTCTCCATCTTATGTTGTTTTGGGTTTTACCCTTAAGTTCAATTCGTGCAAGTATGCAATATAGATAAGAATGAACACACAAAGAGTAAATCACCCACGTATTTGTCCTAACTATATGCTATGCAATATGTACAGCTCCATCAAGATCACAACAACGCATGAACAAAATACAGTATATTGGAATGAAAAATGACACGTGCCTAAATGTAAATGTCTAAACTGTTTTAAAACATCCAATTACCGTATTTTAGTTCTTAAAATTATTACAGTGAACATGTAATATAAATAAAAGATAGCAGCAGAATATAAGAATATATAAGAATTTACCCAGCCACACAAGAGAAAGTGTGGGCTTCTGCAATGCTAAAGAATTGACCTGCACACCAAAAAATTAAAGAAGAAAAGTTTACAAAAATATGAAATCAAACCGTTTTCATCCACAGCAATGGCGCCAAAATTTGATCGTGAGAAAATCACGAACGAAAAGTGTTGTTTTGAAATCAAGATTTAAAGTGTGTGCGCTTTAGCTTCCTCGATACTTCTGTTATAGCATAGAGGCTAAATTGGTCGAATTCATAAGGACGGGAGGTGATAGAAGTTTTACCGGAATGTTCACGTGTGTGTTAAAAGTTCTTCAATGTTTTAAAGAATGAAAAGAAAAGAAAACAAAGATTGGAAAAAAGAAGTACAGTGAAAAACGAATAAGTTAGAACATAGAAGATATAATGTCTGTGTTTTTGGAATATTTCTAAAATAAAGTGAAAAAGAAAGAAAATTCATGGCTACTAACTACTAATGACTCCACCAACATGCTAACCTCTTAGTGATAGTTGCCTCACTGTATCCTTGACAATCACTAGTCCTTAGTTAAAGAGCGTTTCAAAGCATGACCCATATGTAACTCATCACATCCCAACTCAATAAAACAAGTGCAAGCTACACTTACACCATCAAAACTAAATAAGAGTAAGCATGGAGTAAAGTAATGTTAGCTTGTTAGAGAGTTAGAGTGTTAGATCCATCATCATGAGCCATCAATGGCTCTTGCAAGAGCAAGACCAAGTAGAGGCTATTAGATTCATGTGGATTATCAAATAAGAAGTTAGCAAGTTAGTGGTTAGTAGTTAGTTGCCATGAGAGAAAATTAGCTAAACATGTAAAGGGAGTTAGAGAGAAGAAAACAAAGAGAGGTAAAGAGATCATCTTTCATAGCTTGTCATCTTCTATTACAAGCACTCTTGCATTCTAAGCATGTATCACTCTCTCTCTCCTATTACAAGATCTAAAAGAAATGAAAAATACAAAAGAGGAAGAAGAAGAACGAATAACCTAAAGTACCTTACACTACAACATGGAGAAGAAATAACTAAAACTATCCTAAAAACTACTCAAAAACTCCTCTCTCTGGTGCTCTGGAAATCCCCAGGCTTTTATAGGCAAAACTGGGTATCTGGGTACACGTACGGAGCCGCGCATCAAATCTTGGCGCACGGCTCTGTTGGCCCAGAGGCCTTCCTCTCTAGTTTTGATGATGATTAACTCATGTAGTTATGTTTACTAATAATCTTGTGATGTTTAGTTTCAGATTTTTAACCAAGATATTAGTTTGTGTAGCTTCAACAAAGGAGTTTTGAAGCCTTTCCAAACCGTGATATGCTCAACATAGGAGTTTTGGATCGATTCGGCTTGAAGACGGAGTTCGTCAAGAAGACTTCGGTACATAGTTTAGTTTTTGTTTTAGATCCATGTGTAAAGAATAGATAGTGTGATATGCTCAAGTTCACAACACACACACACACGTGTTTCTAGTTTTCATGTTTTGGTTTTCGATTTTCGCTTTAACCGATCTTGTTTTCATGAATAGATAGATTCAAAACAAGTTTACATGGTTTTATATATATTAGATATGTTCTATATACATGTATGCCTCACTTCTTAGACAAACTTATTTTGATATGCCTATTCATGTGTTTGGAGTTTTGTGTTTTAACAAAACGTATTTTTGTAATTAAAGTCAAAAACATTAATATATATCCATTTCTTGTATGTTGGATTATATCCATATGCAACATGCTTCAAAGTGTTTAAATATCATATTTTTGTATTTTGATAAGTTTTGGAAAAATCGGATTTCCATTTGAAAAATCCAAGTCTGGAAAAATACGATTTTTGGTTTTCGGTAAAATTTGTAAGTCACAAAAATGGTTCAAAAAGTTTGAAATTTGTGTTGAAATTTTTTACACAAGTTTCTATATCAATGTATTATGATAAAACTATTTTTGTAGATTTTTAAGAAATTTATGGAATTTTTAAAGATATTAAAAACTAAGTTTTTTTGTCCCAAAATGTAGCCTGCCAGGCTCTGGCGGTCGACCGGGCCGGTCGACCAGACCCAGAGTCGGTCGACCGGACCGGTCGACCGACATGCACAAAACGTGCACGCTGGCTAGCCACTTGGGCCGGTCGACCGAGCGGTCGACCGACTGCAAGTATCCCACTCTCGGGTGGGGGCGGTCGACCGACCGGTCGACCGTAAGGCTTGGGTGGTCGACCGGCCAGAGAGCAAATTGCTCTCTGAATTGGGATGATCGACTGGGTGGTCGACCGATGCTCCAACAGTCGAATTTTTGACCGTTGGCGGTCGATTACTAGCCGCTAGGGCTGAAAAACAGCCCCAACGGCTAGTTTCTCCATAGGGCTATATATACCCCATTGAGAGGAGTTTTTCACAAAGATTTGAAAAGCCAAAAATTCTAGATGTCTTCTAGTGTTTTAAACAAAAAGTTTTGAGTTCAAATTGCTATTCTTTATTTGTTTTTAAAGTGTTTGTTATTTCAAAGAAAATAGGCTTTTGGGAATTAGTTTTTTGATCTAAAATTCTATATCTATTTGGTGTTCTTCCCAAGTGATTTTCTTTGATTAAAACACTTTGTTTTTCACACCTGAGCCATATCATTCTATCCTTTCTATAAGATCTTTGTTTTGTGGGAAAATTAGCTTGTGGTTGAGGAAACCACCAAGTTGTAAACCCTTTCATTTGTGTTATCCCTCTTTGGTAGAGGTTGATTTGGGTTGTGGTTAGCTCCCTCTAGTGAGAGGTTGAGATTGTGTATTGCTCCCTCTAGTGAGAGGTGGAGTTGGTGTTGGCTACGGGCCTATCCCTCAAGTGTGAGGTGGATTGTGGTTGTTTGGCTAGGTGCCTACCCCTCTTGTGTGAGGTGGTGTTTGTGTTGCCTCGGTGGAGGTTGTATTGGTTGAGAGAGGAGTTCGGTACTCCCGGTTGTATTTGCCCCAAAATCCTCGGTGGAGGTTCCCTGTGTGGGAGTCCTAGGAGGACAAGTTAGTGGATTCGAAATCCTTCTCCGTGAAGGCGGGGACGTAGAGCTCGGTGCTCGAACCTCGAAACAAATCTCATTGTTTGCGTTTGATCCATTGACTCTAAACTCTCTCTCTCTCTTTTTATTTGTGCCTTGCATCTATTCATATTGCTCATATCATACTTATATGCTTGGCTTGTTTGTGTATGCCTCACTTGTGCTTAACCACGAGAGCTTCATATAGCGCCTCAACTCTTATTCAGAGGAATCAAGAGGAGTTAGTCCAGAGCCCTTCACCGGAAATTCGGCTACACTCGTTGGTTGCACTAAGTGTAGTTGCAATTAGTTTTTAATTTTCGCATTTAGTTCATTAGATTAGCGGTACACCTATTCACCCCCCCTCTAGGTGTACTTTCAATTGGTATCAGAGCCTACGCTCCTGATATTTGGTTTAACCACCTAGGAGTGTGATCTTGATTTTGCTAATCTACATTCGCATTTGCATTTGCACACATATGGTTTGCACTCATGGATAGCCCTCCCATGTTTGATTACTCTAGACTTGATATTTGGAAGGTTATGATGAGTTGTCATTTGAAAGCCCTAGGATATAAGGTTCACCTTGCCATTAGCAAGGAATCCTACTTAGTGATAGCAAGCATATAGAGGCCAATGCAATTGCCCTAAAGGCACTTAGAGCATCACTTCATAAAGAATATTTACATGTGTTTTCTCACTATGATTCGGCTTTTGCAGTATGGAGCATTTTGACTTCTCCTGAGCTACCAAAGATTATTGATAAAATGAGGAGATTTAGAAGAGATGAGTCCGATGAACGTTGCTTCATGGTCCAAGGGAATGACTCCCTTGAGGTACAATCAGAATCTCAACTAGATGCTAGTTCTAGTTCCTATTGCAATGAGTGTTTAGAGGCAGAAGCTATGAATGATGAACTTGCTAAAAATTGTGAGAATTTGATTTCAAAATAAAAATTTTTGAAAAAGGATAATCTTGTTTTAAAAGAAGAAAATAAAAATTTGTCTTCTAGATTTGATTTGGTTTTGCAAGATAAAGTAGAGATTTCTAATGAAAGGGATTCATTGAAATCTAAACTAGATTTTTTCCTAAAAGAAAATGAATTTTTGAAAAATAAAAATGATTGTGAAGTAATTTTGAAGAAAAATGAAAAATTGTCTTCAAAAGTTGACTTTGTTTTAAAAGAAAATGATTCTTTGAAAAACAAAATTGATTCTATTTCAAAAGATTTAGAAAGTTGCTTAAATGAAAATAAATCTTTGAAAAATGATTTAGGATCACATGTTTGCCATGCTAGTGTAGTTTTATCTAGCTCACCTAATGCATGCTCCACTTCTTCTAACATTGAAAATGATATAAACTTGTTAAAGAAAAATATGGATTGTTTGGGCTCCACTTTGAGCCATTGTGCTATAAACCATACACGTTTGGAATCATTGTTTCGAAAGAAACAAATTCCATCTATGCATGCACACCATTCACGGCATACACATGCTCCTCACAGTTACACCCATCACATGTATGCTCATGTGTACACTTGTACATATTATGGACGTAAGGGTCACCTTGCTAAATTTTGCTATGATAGAGTTCATGATGTAAATTTAGCAACTAAGTTTGTTTGAGTTAGGAAAGGAACTAACCCCCATGGACCCAAAAGAGTATGGGTACCAAAGACCACCCCTATTGTATTTGATGTAGGTGGGGGCTCTCGCATGACGTGAGAGCCCCCACCTACATCAAATACAATAGGGGTGGTCTTTGGTACCCATACTCTTTTGGGTCCATGGGGGTTAGTTCCTTTCCTAACCCAAACAAACTTAGTTGCTAAATTTACATCATGAACTCTATCATAGCAAAATTTAGTAAGGTGACCCTTACGTCCATAATATGTACAAGTGTACACATGAGCATACATGTGATGGGTGTAACTGTGAGGAGCATGTGTATGCCGTGAATGGTGTGCATGCATAGATGGAATTTGTTTCTTTCGAAACAATGATTCCAAACGTGTATGGTTTATAGCACAATGGCTCAAAGTGGAGCCCAAACAATCCATATTTTTCTTTAACAAGTTTATATCATTTTTAATGGTGCCTTGAGGTGGATGCGTTATGAGCTTCATGAGGACTATTTGGATGCATCACTTTCAAGGAAGTTTGGTGGGAGGACCACCTTGTTTTGAAGACATGGAGAGTTGCCTTCTAGGTTTTGGTAACGATCTCTAAACTCCTCATTTATGTTTGCATGTTTTTAGATTATTCATTTATAGCATGTCATGTTTTAAATGCTCATTATGCCATATGCCTTATTTATTAGTCTTATGATATACATGATTAGTTATTTGAGACACCCATATTTAATATGGACCCATATTTTGTGTTCTCTCTATGTTTTAGCTATCATGTAGATCTTAGATCTAATGTATATGCATTTGTCATAATGATCATATGAGTTTGTTTTGATATCCATGCTTCATGATTTGATTACATGTTTGGATGTTAGTTTTCATTAAAACTTGGATATATACTTGTACATCTAGTGAGCTACAAATAGACTTTTATATGTTTGCGCTTAAATGCTCATTTGTACTTATTATATGTGCTAGTATAGCCTAGTTTTGATGATTCATGCATTTGACTTGTATTCCCATTTTATCTATGTTTTCATGTTCATATGTTTAACTTCATATATATGTCTATCTTGTCCAAACTAATGTCTATACATATACATCCTTTGAGCCACGTGCCTTCATGCATATACTTTTGTGGACTCGTTGTGTTTGGATATGTATGTATTCTTTAGTTTGTATATGACATACATATGCCTTGAAGATTAAATCGTTTTGATGATTTTCATTTTTATAAAGAATTTTCATAATTGAGCTAAATTGAATATTTTCATGATGATGTGTTTCACATATATCTTGTACACTCACCTCACTTATTGTTTTCTCATGATTTTGTTTTCATGAGTATGATATGGACTTTATGGACTTTGAGTATTTAGTGACCATGTGATTTACATGTGTTTTATAAAATATAATTTTGTTTTATTCCTTGCTTGAAGGATTTCGTACTAGTTTACAAGTTTTTTCACAAACTAGTTACGGTATTCTTCATATGGTAGAGTTTTTCAAACAAACTATATTTTCAAACCTATTTTTGAAAACCCTTACCTTTCAAAGGGTGGTTGGATGGGCAACCATGCCTTGTATGTTCTTTATTGAAAATCTATTTTAAACTTCTGCATGAAATGGGTGGTAGGTAATATGAGTTATACACCTAATCTTATTGTGTTTTCAATTGGTATCATTGGATCTTTTCAATTGGTATCAATATCAACATTCCTTTGTATACTCATATATGTTTTATTTGTGCTCAAAGATATCACAAATTTTGTTTATACTAAGCTTGATTTTTATTGACTATTATGTTTCAATTGATTAGTTTTCAATTGGTATCCTAATACAAGCTTATGCATCGTTTTATTTGGTATTTCATAAAGGGGGAGAAAATTCGTATTTCATCTTTCAATTGGTATTTGGTTTACCTTTGATTTCCACTCCCATACTTTATGATGAAAAATGATTAAAAAATGAATATTGATTTTATTTTGGTATCATATGTTCAAAATGAAAAATACTTACAATTGGTATTAAGATATTTATTTGTTTACTTTCAATTGGTATCATGTAATGAAAGATATATATATTTTTTCTTTCAATTGGTATCATAAAATTTTTTGATTTGTATTGCCTATATGCAATGGGAGCTTAACATCTCTTCTATATATAGATTCATGTTGAGTGTATCTTATATTGAGGAGCTTGACAACTTTTCTTTATGCGATACACGTGTGTAGGAGGAGCTTCACATCTCCTCTTATGTATTGCATATTATGCGTTATGTGAATTAGGGCTTGTCATCCCTCCTTCATGTAATGCATATATGTAGGGAAGTTAACTTAGCGTCTTCCTCTTCATGAATGTATATCGCATATATCCTTTATTGATTTGTTTTATGTCACCCCTTTGTTGATTTTTTGTTTTTGACAAAAAGGGGGAGAACATTTTGTTTTTACTTTAACCCCTTTGTTGATGATTGACAAAAAGGGGAGAAGTATTGGAGAAGTATTTGATATATATGCATGTTTTGGAGTAGTATTTATGTTTATACATATATGTTTTGTTTTGCAAATAGGAGAAAAAGTATTTGATGAGTTTTATGCTTGATTGGCAGTCTCCTTGTATTTGCATACATGTTTATGTGCTTCATTGCATATTTATTTGTTTATTTGCTATGCATGAGTTAAGGGGAAGCTTCTTTGAAGCTTAACTTTAATCCATGCATATATAACTCCATGAGTTTTGTCATCATCAAAAATGGGGAGATTGTTGGCCAGAGGCCTTCCTCTCTAGTTTTGATGATTATTAACTCATGTAGTTATGTTTACTAATAATCTTGTGATGTTTAGTTTCATATCTTTAACCAAGATATTAGTTGGTGTAGCTTCAACAAAGGAGTTTTAAAGCCTTTCCAAACCGTGATATGCTCAACATAGGAGTTTTGGATCGAGTCGGCTTGAAGACGGAGTTCGTCAAGAAGACTTCGATACATAGTTTAGTTTTTGTTTTAGGTCCATGTGTAAAGAATAGATAGTGTGATATGCTCAAGTTCACAACACACACACACACACACGTGTTTCTAGTTTTCATGTTTTGGTTTTTGGTTTAGTTTAACCGATCTTGTTTCCATGAATAGATTGATTCAAAACAAGTTTACATAGTTTTATGTATATTAGATATGTTCTATATACATGTATGCTTCACTTCTTAGACAAACTTATTTTGATATGCCTATTCATGTGTTTGGAGTTTTGTGTTTTAACAAAATGTATTTTTGTAATTAAAGTCAAAAATATTGATATATATATCTATTTCTTGTATGTTGGATTATATCTATATGCAACAAGCTTCAAAGTGTTTAAATATCATTTCTGTATATTGATAAGTTTTGAAAAAATCGGATTTCCATTTGAAAAATCCAAGTTTGGAAAAATACGGTTTTTGGTTTTCGGTACAATTTGTAAGTCACAAAAATGGTTCAAAAAGTTTGAAATTTGTGTTGAAATTTTTTACACAAGTTTCTATATCAATGTATTATGATAAAACTATTTTTGTGAATTTTTAAGGAATTTATGGGATTTTTAAAGATATTAAAAACCAAGTTTTTTTGTCCCAAAATGTAGCCTGTCAGGCTCTGGCGGTCGACCGGGCCGGTCGACCGGACCCAGAGTAGGTCGACCGGACCGGTCGACTAACGTGCACAAAACGTGCACGCTGGCTAGCCACTTGGGCCGGTCAACCGAGCGGTCGACCGACTGAAAGTACCCCACTCTCGGGTGGGGGCGGTCGATCGACCGGTCGACCGTAAGGCTTGGGCGGTCGACCGGGCGGTCGACCGGCCAGAGAGCAAATTGCTCTATGGATTGGGACGGTCGACTGGGCGGTCGACCAATGCTCCAACGGTCGATTTTTTGACCGTTGGCGGTCGACCGGGCCAGTTGACCGCCAGTCGCCAGGGCTGAAAAACAACCCCAACGGCTAGTTTCTCCATGGGGCTATATATACCCCATTGAGAGGAGTTTTTCACCAAGATTTGAAAAGCCAAAAATTTCAGATATCTTCTAGTGTTTTAAACAAAAAGTTTTGAGTTCAAATTGCTATTCTTTATTTGTTTTTAAAGTGTTTGTTATTTCAAAAAAAATAGGCTTGTGGGAATTAGTTTTTGGATCTAAAATTCAATATCTATTTGGTGTTCTTCCCAAGTGATTTTCTTTGATTAAAACACTTTATTTTCCACACTTGAGCCATATCATTCTATCCTTTCTATAGGATCTTTGTTTTGTGGGAAAATTAGCTTGTGGTTGAGGAAACCACCAAGTTGTAAACCCTTTCATTTGTGTTATCCCTCTTTGGTAGAGGTTGATTTGGGTTGTGGTTAGCTCCCTCTAGTGAGAGGTTGAGATTGTGTATTACTCCCTCTAGTGAGAGGTGGAGTTGGCTACGGGCCTATCCCTCAAGTGTGAGGTGGATTGTGGTTGTTTGGCTAGGTGCCTACCCCTCTTGTGTGAGGTGGTGTTTGTGTTGCCTCGGTGGAGGTTGTATTGGTTGAGAGAGGAGTTCGGTACTCCTGGTTGTATTTACCCCAAAATCCTCGGTGGAGATTCCCTGTGTGGGAGTCCTAGGAGGACAAGTTAGTGGATTCGAAATGCTTCTCCGTGAAGGCGGGGACGTAGAGCTCGGTGCTCGAACCTCGAAACAAATCTCGTTGTTTGCGTTTGATCCATTGACTCTAAACTCTCTCTCTCTTTTTATTTGTGCCTTGCATCTATTCATATTGCTCATATCATACTTATATGCTTGGCTTGTTTGTGTGTGCCTCACTTGTGCTTAACCACGAGAGCTTCATATAGCGCCTCAACTCTTATTCAGAGGAATCAAGAGGAGTTAGTCCAGAGCCCTTCACCGGAAATTCGGCACACTATTGGTTGCACTAAGTGTAGTTGCAATTAGTTTTTAATTTCCGCATTTAGTTCATTAGATTAGCGGTACACCTATTCACCCCCCTCTAGGTGTACTTTCAGGCTCCACAAGGGAGCTGCGGAAACGCGGCTATGGCCGTGTTTTCGGGGACATAGGCCGTCCGCTTGCGCGGCGCCGCTTGCAGCGCAATCCTCTCCTGTCCCCCTCTCGGCTGGATATTCTGGTTTCTGAATTTGGGCCCCTGGTTTTGATGAAACCACTCTCCAAAGTCAATGACTATCTTTGTAGTCCTTTAATAACCAACTAAATGGTGATTTTAGGTCTTCTTCTTCATTTCATGCCATGGACCTAGAAACATGCAAGAGAGATATTATTAGCAGAATTTAATATTAAATAAATATGAAGATGTGGTATGAAATAAGCAGTTTTAAAGACTAATCACATAACAGTAATAAGATAGTCCCCACTGGACTGGGGTAAGATCTAAAATCTGTCAGTTCAGAGGTGACGAAGTGGACATAACTGATTTGGAATTACCATACTCGGAATTTTATCATTCAGAGATGATGAACTGGACATAATGACAAAAGAAAGTCTCAACTAGACGGGAGGATGAGATTTGGCTATCTATCAGTTTAAAAGTGGCGAACTGAATATAACCAATTGAGAAACCACTGAACTCAGAGCCTTTGCTGCTCAGGAGTAACTTGATAGCAAAAGAAGTTCATAAATGACTAGAGGATGAAATCAGATATCGATCAGTTCAGAGATGACGAGCTGGACATAACTGATTGGGACTTATTAAATTCAGAACCCTACCGTTCAGAGGTGATAGACTGGACATGACGGTAAAAATAGTCCCTACTAGACTAAATAATAAGACTTGGCTATCTGTCGGTTCAGAAGTGACAAACCGGACATAACTGATTGAGAATCCTCCAAGCTCAGAATTTGTCATTCAGAGGTGACGAACTAGATATAACGACACAAGGAAGGTGAACCTGATTTTAGGAACCCATCTATTAAGAGGTGATAAAGTGGACATGATAGATAACGACACACTAGATTATGAATCCGCTGCCAGAGGTCTTAATATTAACATGACAGCTAGTCCACTAAGGACTGCAAGGGTGAATTGGATCTGCGCACCAATCAGTTTTGAGGTGATAAACTGAACATGACCGACTAAGAGACACTAGGCTCACAATTCACTGTTCAGAGGTGATTGACTAACTTGACATTAAGGACTCCTGAACCTGACGGGGGAAAGGAGAACAACATTATGTACTCGTCTATTCAGAGGTGGCGAACCGGACATGACAATATAAGTATCATAGAGGAGAAGAGGTCTGGGTACCTGTCGGTTTAGGGGTGATAAATTGGATGTAACCGACTAAGAAACATCAGACTCAGAGCCCAACCGTTCAGAGGTGGCAACTAGACATGATGGGAAAAAGAGTTATTCCACTGAGGAATATGATTTGATACTCCATGAGAAATTTGATAGAGAGATTCCACCTATCCATGGGGACTATTTCTCAACTCATGATTAATAGATCGGCTGCCGCACACCTTGGCATGAATGTGAAAACACTGAAAAAGTTTTCAAAAGATGCGTCTCGAGCCTTCTTCAATACGTTTAGCTTGATAAATTAGCAGATAAACTCATTTAATCAGTTTATCTAAATTTTTGAATGAACGATCTGTGAAGTCGAGTTTCGATTGATCAAAAAGATGAGAAAGCGATTGGAGGTATTCTACCATTACATCTGAAAAAGTCAGAGGTGAAAGTTTCAACATGACTTATTCACTTTGTGGATCCACCATTCCATGTGAAGGAATTGGTATAGGATTCTAGAGGAATCAAATGGATCAAGTCCTCTAAGATTTTTAGCAAACCCTCAGCTGTCAATAGATTTGATTTGCCTTTACCAACTATTCGTTTGAGTTGGGCTAGCCATGTTATTCTCCTCAAATGATGAGTTGTCGAGGATTTTATTTTAGGCTTAGAAGCTAATGTTTTCCTCTAGCCTTATTCACTGAATGCTTCGGATCATGCCATTTGAAATGGACTTTTCTGTATTCCACTTGTGACCTCTAAAATCTCGCTGGGGATTAAAGAGTTAAGAATAAACTTTGTGTGAAATTTGTCGAGTAAGTCAAAATTCGTGATGAAGTGTCACCTAATCAGGATTCTAGTTCTCGGCTGGTTGACCACACACATGCGTTGCATGTTTTCATATCATATGTGTCACACTTCTGCATTTTTATTTAAATAAAACTCTGTTATTAATGTATTTCATGTTTAATGGCGTGTAGGGTAATTAAGGAAGAAAAAAGAGAGATAAACAGATTTATCCAATTAAATCTAAAAGTTCAAAAGAAAGGGGATCGATTCAAATTCAGAGGTTCTAAAGGTCATCTTATCTGAAGACTGAGTTTATTAGATGAGATAATATCATTCAAATTCAAAGAAAAAATGGATTAGAAGAAGACCCTATTGGTTTCACTAAGGATAAAGAGATAGATTATCAAATCTAAAGCTGAAATTCAAAATCCAAAGGGATAAATGGATAGAGAGAAGATCAACGGATGAGATGAAGCAATTTAGACTCAGATTTAGACTGAATACATTTTAGTATTTGAATTATAACTTGAGAGAAATGTAAATCAGCTGACACAGGAGGCAACTCTCTCCTATGTCGCACTCAAAAATCAATTTTTCGAGTAAATTTTTAAGATCCGACCGCACATTATCATCTTCATATTCTAATATATAAACATATAAAAAATCAAGTGATTTGAAGTTTGTTTACTCCATTTTCTTTGGGTTCAAACATTAACGGTTTTTTAACAATAGAACAAAATGGAACGATTAGATTAATGAGTAAACGTATTTCAAATCACTTAATTTTTTATATGTGTATATTTTAGAATATGAATATGATAATGTGCGGTCGGATCTTGAAAATTCACTCGAAAAATATGATTTTTGAGTGCGACATAGGAGGGAGTTGCCTCCTGTGTCAGCTGATTTACATTTCTCTCTTATAACTTTCGCTATCGAAAATCAAATATGATGATTCAAGCTGATTCAGAAAGAAGACTTAAAGGGATACAACTCTTACGTTGATCACTGTTACTAATTCTATCATTTGATAAGTTATATTCAGTAATCAACACACTAACAAGCTGCAGATCAGAATTGAATATCCATATCAAATTAAGTTTGGAGATAAGGGGAGGATTCAAATTCAGAAATAGCCAGCTCTCCCTATCTTTTGACTCATTTTCTTAACCATTTCTATCCTATAAATATCCCACACATCGGAGGCAGAGATAGATTTTTAGGCCAGTTTTTATTCTAGTTTAGTGTAGATTTTTATTTTTTTCATGTAATTTTCAGTTTTCATTTATGTAATTCAGAGGAGATCAGAGTTTCATTGAAGAATGAGAGTGAAGCTTGTATTGAGAGTAATACCGGTATAAGTTGTTCTTCTGTTCTTTTATTGTTACCACATTGAATCTAAAGTTATATTTTTTTAAATTCTTCTTTGTTTTTGTGTTCTTCTTCTTTTTTTTTTATTTCTCTTCTTTTGGTACGAATTGCAATCCATGTTAGTCTTATAACATCGAAAAAGCCTTGCCTTTGTGAGTGCCACCGATAGCTCATGACGATTGATTTTTGACTCAATCTGTATCATTTCATACTTGTATCATCTTGATAATATAATATGGAAGAGATGGGAATTAACTATTATAGGCTATGTGCTGATTGCCTCCACCTCAAGTAACATCATCGCTAAAAATTTAAGGTAAGTTTTTGGCCAAAGGAGGTAAGTATTTCTTTTAGATTTTCTTTCTTTTCTTTTAATCTTTAGTTTAGATCACCTCTATCACTAAATCTCTGTTATTTTACATTTCTTTGTATAAAATCACCATCTCCTTCTATCTACCACTTTCACAATTTAACATAACTTATTTTCTTTTCTTTTCAAAAACTAAAAGATGAACTTTAACCATTTTTTGTAATTTAAACGAGTACTTGCAAAAAGCTTCCATCGCTAGTCTTTCCTTGAGGATCACGACCCACATAGCCACTTGCTATCGCGGTAGCATTGAGTACCTTGCACTACTATTATAAAGTTCAGAAATTCTGTATTTTTTGTATGCAGGTTAAACCTCAATCACTGGTCGTAAAGTCGAGACATGGAACATAAGCTCTGCGGGAAATTTATCGATTAAGTTGAGATTCCTCGCTTTCATTTAGTTCGTTATATCCATGACTTAAGTTTGCAGCTGAACACTGAATCTAAATATGAATGTTGAAACAGTGGAAAGGTCCTGCTGAGATGTGTCACGAACCTTCTTCAATGAATTTGGCTCAATTGAGGTCATCGCGAGATGATTAGTCACATATATTGCATATACATTGTCACCTTATCATACTTTTTAGCTAATAAATCCTATTAATAAGTCTTCTTCTTCTTTGTTTAATGTAGGCCCAATTGCTAAAAGAAAGGAAAAAGAAACAAGCCCAAAAGCCCACTAAATTCTGATTTAATTCAGAATAAATTTGAAATCAAGGAATCAGGGCAAAATCTTGGCATATCAGAGAGGTTGAAAACCGGTTGAGAAGAATCCTCCCTGAATCAAGCGGTTGAAGCCAACAATCAAAGGCTGTTTCGTCAAATCCTGAAGCTGCAATGAGAAAACCAACAGAAGATATGGGCAAATCACCAAACCGGAGCATTCCACCAATTGGGTGTGGTCACATGGCCACACCAGGGCCGCGTTATTGTGGCCTTGTTATGTCAGTTGGGGGAGCGTTTGCTCCCCCAATCTTCCCGGGATCCCCTCTCTGGTTTTTCTCTATAAATACCAGTTTCAACAGAGGAAAAAGGAGCGAAGACTAGGATTAGATTTTTTTTTGTTTATTTTCTAAGGATTTAGGCTCTTTGTTAGATAGTACAAAAGTTGTATTTTTGTTTTTCAATTTGTAGTCCAGTACAAATACTTGTGAGAGAGAGGAATTGAGTGCTTGTACTTGAAGATTGAAGAGACATCAATACAAGAATCGAGCCACATTTTCTTCCACTCGTATTACGGTATGTCTTGCGTTGTTTACTTGCCTTCTTTTTTTGTTTTCCATAAGTAGCTAAATCAGTTTTCTGGGCTCACTATTGTACCTCTCTCTAGTTCTTCTTCTCTTCTGGTTTTAATGAAAAAGACCCAATGAATCATTTGCATGCCTTACTTAATGCCTTTCTTCTTGAAAGTGTTTTTGAAGGCACATGATGATGTGTTTGGATTTTTGAACTCTTACTTCTTTTAAGAACATTTCTTGAACTGTTTTTCTTTCATACTTGCTTCTTCGCACTTGATGATTTAACATTCGATTCAAAACGATTTCTTAAAGAAAAGAGTGAACTCTTCCAACCATCTTATGTGCTTTACTTCATACTTTCTAAAATCAACTTTAAGTTTTGCCTATGATCAAGTTGAGGCACTTAGGATTTCAATAGAAGAATAAACTGTTGAGTTGTGAGATAGTGAGCCCAGATTTTCTTTCTTATTATAATCAACAAAACAACTTTCGAGCTTTTTAAATCACCTTCTCCAAAGCCCTCTCTAAAGTTACAATTTCTCTTTTAATCATCTCCCTCTTTCCATTCTCTTTTCTATTAAAAAATGAACACAATTCTTTGTTATTAAACGAATCACCGAAAAGCTTTCATCGCATTCCTCCTCGTGGACACGACCCGTTAGCCACAAGCTACACTGTAAATTCTTAACTCTTTGATTGTTCTTTCTTTTTTCCGAACACGAGACCGAATCGTGACTCACTGAATGGCAGAGGCAAAGGGATGATTGGAGATATACCACTATTACATATTGAGCAGTCATCATCCTTTTAGATCGAGAGAAATAATCAGGAAGAAGAGTGCCTAAAATCGCTATTTAGGATTGCTCGACTTCAAAATATGACCTACTATTCCAAATGAGAAGAGTGACAAGGCTAAAATCAAAAAATTTGCCTTTATCTTCTCTTTAATGTTAACATCGTGTATTACAACAACTTGATGTCAACCAGAGTCCCAGAAGAAGCGAAGATGAAATTTATTCCGCTTGAGAAAAGAGATTTCTTAGAGAAGAAACAGTCAAACAAGTCTGTCTTAATGACTATAGATTTAATCTTAACGTGGTCATGTACAATACTTTTTTGATCAGAGGTATGGTGTTAATGTGATGAGAGATAGTACTTCTTCAAGAACTTTTCATTAATTGGCATCATAAGCATGTCACCGTTCGAATTTGCTAGGCGGTATGTTCTATTCGAGTAGACTGTCTCCACCATGAAGGGTCCTTCCCACTTGAGTTGGAATTTGCCTTTGGTCTTATGTATCATGACCATAAGTCGCCTTACATCTAAAACTAAATCTCCTTTCTAAAAGACTATTTACTTGACCATTTTGTTGAAGGCCTTCGATATTCATGCTTGGTACAACTCAATGCGTTCTTAAGCTTGTAGTTGCTTCTCATTTAATGCTTTCAGCTCTTGGAGACCTAATCGATCATTATCTCTTTCTGTCATCTTGGTTGCTAGAGCAACACGAAATGATGACATTTGTATCTCTAGAGGTATGACTGCTTCACACCCGTAAACTAGAGAGAAAGGCGTGTTGCCTGTTGGAGTTTGGACCATCATTCGGTAGGCACAAAGCTTCTCATTTCAGTCATTACTTGAAGAGATTTTGAGGAGCTTGATAATCATCTTATTGAACGCCTCTATTAACCCGTTGGCGGCAGGGTTGTGAATAGTTGAAGCCAAATTCTAAATCTGGTACTTATCACAGAATTGATAGAATGATTGACTTGCAAATTAGGGACCAATATCATGGATGATCTCCTGGGGACACCAAATTGGTGGATGACATGGTGTTTAATAAAGTTGACCACTTAGCGGTTTTAATTTCAATGAGTGATACAATTTTCGCCCATTTTGAAAAGTAATCAGTTATCGCAAGGATAATCTAATGATCTTTTATCGATGGAGGACTGATAGGTCCTCCAACATCGATTCCCATGCTTTGAATGGCCATGAAGTGACCGTGGGGTGGAGTAACTCCGAGTGTTGGTATATGAAATCTGCATAGATTTGACAAGCCTTACACCTTCTAACATATCGATTGCGTTCCAGATCATAGTTGGATAATAATAGCCGAGTTGGTGTAGTCGGTCCTTGAGCTTTGGACTTGGTTGATGAGCTCCATATATGCCATCGTGGGCCTCTTTCAGTACTTCTCGCGCTTTGGAGCTGGATAGGTAGCAAAGAAGTATACCATCGTATGAATGGTAGAACAACGTCTTTACCACTGCATCATAGTAGAACTGAGTAGATCTTCGTCGAACAAAAACTGCTTCCTTGGGATCATCAGGCAGTATACCATGCAAGGCATAGTCAATGATCGGGAATCGCCAATCCCTTTATTTGAAGTTTGTCGAGACTGTATGAACTTTGCTAACCTCTAAATCGTACTTCAGATAGAGAAGATGATGAGTAGCCACCATAAGATGATAAGTGGTATCTGCTGGTAAGGCTAATGTAGCCGCGAGCGTAGCTAAAGCATCTGCCTTTGTATTCAGGAGGCGAGACACATGGCTAATGTAGAAACCATCAAATGAGTTGGTCAACTCAATGGCTACATGGTGATAAGGTGTCAGGTCTTCATGACAGACCTCATACTCTCCTTTGACTTGGTTGATAATAAATTCGGAGTCACCATAAGCTTCAAGGTACCGTACAACCATTTGTTGAGCGAGTTAGAGGCCAATGAGCAAAGCATTGTACTCAACTACATTGTTGGGCAGGATTCAGACAATGAAAATTCACGAGGAAGAACGGGATTCCCTGGTGAAACAAATACCACCCCACTCTAATAATGATCTTGCCTGTAAGGCCTATTCTTGATGCACCGTCAAAGAACATCTGCCATACATCATCCCCTGAGGTCATATTGGCTTTGATAACCTCGTCCGGAAAGTCTGTGTGTAGTTTCAAAGTTTTCGAAACTGGATGGGCTTCCAGAAAATTTACAAGAGCTTGACCTTGTTGGCCCAAAGGCCCATCACTCTAGTTTTGATGATGATCAACTCATATAGTTATAGTACTAATGACCTTGTGTTTAATTTGTCTCAGATTTATGATCAAGATCTCAGTTGGTGTTTAGCTTCAACAAAGGATTTAAAGTCAAGTTTTAGAGCTAGCACAGTTTGATTCAAGAGCTTGTGCATCAAGACCACATCAAGTACTCAAGAGGAGTCTAGCTCATTGGATCGTGTTTGGACCAAGTCAAGAAGATGAGAAGACTTCAAGAAGAAAACTTGTGTCTTGGTTTGTTAAGATTTTGTTTTAGATAAAATGTAAAGGATAGAATAGTTGATGGATTGCTCAAGTATATCATATACACACACACACTCTTGATTTAGATGAGTTTTCATAAAAGAATTTTCATTTTGAAAATGACTTTTTATTTTGGAAAAATACCGGTTTGGTTTTTGGAGTTCATTATATACATGTGTTTTTTAATCAAAACCGTTTTAGTTCTTATTGTTAAAAACATAGATATTTCATCATTTATGTGTAGTGGATAATATCCATACACACCATGCTTTAAAAGTGTTTAAAATATCTTGTTTTTGTATTTGGAGAAGTTTTGGAAAAACCAATTTGGAAAAATACAGTTTTCGTTTTTAGCCAAAATTTCTAAGTTACAAAAAAAGTCCAAATTGTTTGTAACATGTCTAGATTTTGCTCAAACATGTTTGATTATCAAATTATAATGTTGAAACTATTTTTGTAGATTTTTCGTGATTTTATGGGATTTTATCTAATCTAAAAAGTCAACGTTTTAAATCCCTTAACTGACCTGACCTGGCTTCTGCCGGTCGACCGGACCGGTCGACCGAGCTTAAAGTCGGTCGACCGAGTCGGTCGACCGACGTGCACAGAATGTCCATGCCAGCTTGGCTGGAGGGCTGGTCGACCGACCCGGTCGATCGTCCAGAGAGCTCTGCTCTCTGAAAAGGCCCCGGTCGACCGGGCGGTCGTCCGGACAGAGAGCCTGCTCTCTGTATCCAGGCCACGGTCGACCGGCCGGTAGACCGCTGGCTCAACGGTCAAAAATCTGACCGTTGGCCGGTCGACCGGGCGGTCGACCGATAGGTCATTCTGGCTCCCAACGGCTAGTTTTTCTAGCCCTATAAAAGTGGGCTTTTGGGGGCTGTTTTTAAGAAGATTTTGAGAAGAGTTTTGGGCTAGTTTTGTATACCTATTTCAGTGGTTATATCCACATGTTTTAGAGCTACATTTTCAAATCAAAAGAGTGTTTATCAAGAGTGTTTTGAAAAGTGATTTTCTTATTTTTTTCACCACAATTTCAATCCTAGTTTTCTTACACAACACTTGAGCTATCCATTGCTATATCTACCTATAGGGATCTTTGTTGTGAGAAGATTTTAGGTTATCAAAGTGTTGTGATTACCAAAGTTCTACTTTGTACTTTAAGGAGGCGCACGTGTGTGTTCGCATTATTTCGGGTTCTAGTGTGAACTCGGTGTTTGAGGTGCGGCCTCGGCGAGCTAGTGGGCTTGCGGTGTGTTCTTGCGGGAACGAGTGAAGGGACTAGGGAGTCCAAGGAGTTCAAGTTTGAACTCGCCTTGTAGGTGTTGCAGCACCGAGTGATCCGATGGGATCGGTTTTTAGTGGAAATCCTTCAAGTGTTGAAGGCGGGGACGTAGAGCAAGTATGCTCGAACCTCGAAATAAATCTCCCGTGTTTGCGATTGCTCTCTTTATTTCTTACTTGTTTATATCTTGCATGCTATTATTGTCTTTATCTTTATATGCTTGATATATATTTGTGCTCATATTGTTATATGCTTGGGGATTGTTTGCTAACACTAGTATTCAATCAAGAGAGCCAACGCGGCACCTCAACTCTTATTTAGAGGAATCTTGAGGAGTTAGTCCAGAGCCCTTCACGGGGATCCGGCTACACTCTTGTGTTATACGTGGTGTTTAGTTTAAGAAGTTTTAATTTGCATAATAAGTTTTAATTCCGCATTATTTGACCTTTAGATTAGCCATCACCTATTCACCCCCCTTTAGGTGATTACAAGTGGTATCAGACCCAAGTGCTCTTGATTTGGGTCTTACAACCAAGAGTTAAAGATCCTTATTTTATAGCTAATCACAATATTTATTCACACACTATGGATTTCATGTCACCTCCTACTTTTGACATTCTTAACATCCAAACTTGGAAGGTTAAGATGTCTTTGTACCTCAAAGCCCTAGACATTCATGTTTATTTTGCCACTATTAAAGATTCTTATTATTTAAATGGCAAAAATATTGAGGCTAATGCAAAGGCCATTCATGCTTTGAAGAGTACCCTAAATGATGAATATTTATCTAGGGTTTCTAACATTGATTCGGCTTTTGTAGTTTAGAACACCATCATCTCCCTTCGCGAACAAGAACAATACTATGCGGGGAGCGACTCGGATGTTAGAAGTGACGCTTTCAATATATGCTACATGGTCTAAGGGGATAACCCCTTGAGGTAACTACCGAATCCGAGCTAGAAGAGGATGTTAATATGTCTTACAATGAGCTTGCATCTTTTTGTCAACAATTTCTAGAAAAATATGACATGCTTAAAAAGGATAACAAGAAAATGAAAAATAAATTTGATTGCATGTTAAAAGAAAAAGATTATTTTCAAACTAAATTTGAAAATATTTCAAAAGAAAATGAGTCTTTGAAAAATGAAAATATTTCCTTGCTTTCTAAATTGAATGATATGTGTAAAGGAAATACTTCTTTAAAAGATAAAATTGTTTTGGTGGAAAAACAAAAAGAACTTGCTTTGCATGAAAACACTTCTTTGAAAAGAAAAATGGTTGAAAAAGAAAAAGTTAATGTTTCTTAAAAGAAAAAGAATAATGATTCTCAATCTCACCTTGCTTTACATGTCATTATTAATCAAAATGAGATTAAATTTTTGAAAAATAAAATAGATTGTTTAAGCTCAACTTTAAGCAAATGTGCTTTTAATCATTCTAGATTGGAGTCCTTGTTTTCAAAGAAACAAACTCCACATATTCATGCACATCACCCACATCATGCATATGCTCATTTTGCACACCACGATCACACTCATACATATATGCATCCTAGAGTGTACAAATGTACACATTGCGGCCGCAAAGGCCATTTAGCAAAGTTTTATTTTGATAAGATACATCATATTAATTTTGCTAAGAAAAATGTTTGGGTTCCATTAGATGCTAACCACCGTGGACCCAAAAGAAATGGGTACCAAAATCCTCACCTTTTGTATTTGATGTAGGTGCGGGCTCTCACACGACGTGAGAGAGTTGGTGCCTTGGTGGTGGATGCATGGACTTGATGGACATACATTTGATGCACCACTATCAAGGAGGTTTGGTGGGATGACCACCATGTTTTGGAGACTTAGAGCATAGTTCTTTCGTTTGGTAACTATCTCTAAAACTCCTAGTTTATTCACATGCATTCATATATGATATTTTTAGCATGTTTGTTTTTGTGATTGTGCTTCATGTGGTAAATACTAGTTTAGATGTAGTTTTTGTCAAAACTTGTGTATATACATGTACAAGTAGTGAGCAACAATTGATTCATATACGTTTGCACTTCATTGTTCATTTGTACTCACTATATGCACATGTATAGCCTAGTTTTGATGATTTCCTCATTTATACTTGTTTTGCCTATTTATATGCTTTACTTCATATATATGTATTTTGTATTCAAATCTAATAAATATACATGTATACCCCATGAGTCATTTGCCTTCATGCAATTTACATTATGGACTCTTTTTATGTTTGAGATATGTATGCATATTATTAGTTTTGACTAAAAACATACATATACCTAGAAGTTTGTTGTTAAGATGAAAAATGAATTTTTATGATTTTCATCTTTATATGAAAAATGAATTTTCATGATTTGTTTGATAAAATGATATTCATGCTTGTTTTGAGCTTCATTGATTATCTTCATGGAAAATGCTAATTACATGCTTTTTGGTACACTCACATTTCATTTGTTTACTCATGACATTGTTTTCATGAGATATTTTGAGCTTTATATATTTCGAGTGTCAATTCTTGTATTTTTAGCATGCTTCATGGATGAATGATTTGGTTTCATGTTTTGAAGGATCTTTAACTAGTTTTTCAAAAATTATCTTTAACTAGTTATTTATTCTTTAATTGGTAGTATTTTTCACTATAAAATATTTTTCAAAATCCTATTTTTGAAAACCCCTACCAACCCTTTTATGGGTGGACGGATGGGCGAGTATGCCTTGTAAGCCTTATTGAAAATCTTTTATCTTGTGCATAAAAAGGGTGGTAGTTTATGAGTTATATACTTGATTAACATCATATTTTCAATTGGTAAGATATCTCAATTGACATTTTTTTTTATATACTCATATTTTGTTATATGTATGCTTCATAATTTTCATAATATCAATTGGTATTGTCTTTCCCATACATATATATGTTTTGAAAATCAAGCACAATCAAATACATATATTTATACTTGATTTTCAATATATTTTAAATGTTTAAAGCACAAAGTATAGTTATGCTAAGCTTAATACAAATCTTTATTTTCAATTGGTATCTCAATTGATATTTTTAATAAGCTTATGCATTATTTTTAAAATTGGTATTTTTATTGATATCAAAAATATGTAATAATCTTCAATTGGTATCAATATGATTCTATGTTTAGTTTAAAATTCAAAATTTGTTGAGAAAATTCAAAATTTTGTTTTAATAAGAAATATTAAAAAATGTTTTGATGTGTATTGCCTATATGCAAGGGGAGCTTAACATCTCTTCTACATATAGATTTATGTTGAGTGTATCTTATATTGAGGAGCTTGACAACTCTTCTTTATGTGATACACGTGTGTAGGGGGAGCTTCACATCTCCGCTTATGCATTGCATATTATGCGTTATGTGAGTTAGGGCTTGTCATCCCTTCTTCATGTAATGCATATATGTAGGGAAGCTAACTTAGCGTCTTCCTCTTCATGAATGTATATCGCATATATCCCTTTATTGGTTGATTTGATTTCACCCCTTTATTAATTTCTTTTGTGTTTGACAAAAAAAAGGAGGAGGACATTGTTTTTTTTTTTACTTTAACCCCTTTGTTGATGATTGACAAAAAGGGGCAGAAGTAAGGGGGAGAAGTATTTATGTTTATGCATATTGTTTTATTTTGCAAATAGGAGAAAAAGAATTTGATGTATTTTATGCTTGTTTATGCATGTTTATCTCCTTAAATTTGCATACATGTTTATAAGCTTTCATTGCATATCTATTTATTTATTGTGATGCATGAGTTAAGGGGAGCTTCTTTGAAGCTTTACTTTAATCCATGCATATATAACTCCATGAGTTTTGTCATCATCAAAAAGGGGGAGATTGTTGGCCCAAAGGCCCATCACTCTAGTTTTGATGATGATCAACTCATGTAGTTATAGTACTAATGATCTTGTGTTTAATTAGTCTTAGATTTATGATCAAGATCTCAGTTGGTGTTTAGCTTCAATAAGGGATTTAAAGTCAAGTTTTGGAGCTAGCACGGTTTAATTCAAGAGCTTATGCATCAAGACCACATCAAGTACTCAAGAGGAGTCTAGCTCGTTGGATCGTGTTTGGACCAAGTCAAGAAGATGAGAAGACTTCAAGTGAAGACTTCAAGAAGAAGACTTGTATCTAGGTTTGTTAAGATTTTGTTTTAGATAAAATGTAAAGGATAGAATTGTTTGTGGATTGCTCAAGTATATCATATACACACACACTCTTGATTTAGATGAGTTTTATAAAAGAATTTTCATTTTGAAAATGACTTTTTATTTTGGAAAAATACCGGTTTGGTTTTTGGAGTTCATTATATACATGTGTTTTTTTAACCAAAACCGTTTTAGTGCTTATTGTCAAAAACATAGATATTTCATCATTTATGTGTAGTGGATAATATCTATACACACCATGCTTTAAAAGTGTTTAAAATATCTTGTTTTTGTATTTGAAGAAGTTTTGAAAAAACCAATTTGGAAAAATACAGTTTTCATTTTTAACCAAAATTTCTAAGTTACAAAAATAGTTCAAATTGTTTGTAACATGTCTTGATTTTACTCAAACATGTTTGATTATCAAAGTATAATATTGAAACTATTTTTATAGATTTTTCGTGATTTTATGGGATTTTATCTAATCTAAAAAGTCAACATTTTAAATCCCTTAACTGACCTGACCTGACTCCGCCGGTCGACCGGACCGGTCGACGGTCCGGTCGACCGAGCTTGAAGTCGGTCGACCGAGTCGGTCGACCGACGTGCACAAAATGTGCACGCCAACTTGGCTGGAGGGCCGGTCGACCGACCCGGTCGACCGTCCAGAGAGCTCTGCTCTCTGGAAAGGCCCCGGTCGACCGGGCGGTCGACCGGACAGAGAGCCTGCTCTCTGTATCTAGGCCACGGTCGACTGGCCGGTCGACTGCTGGCTCAACGGTCAGAAATCTGACCGTTGGCCGGTCGACCGGGCGGTCGACCGACAGGTCATTCTGGCTCCCAACGGCTAGTTTTTCTAGCCCCATACAAGTGGGCTTTTGGGGGCTGTTTTTAAGAAGATTTTGAGAAGAGTTTTGGGCTAGTTTTGCATACCCATTTTAGTGGTTATATCCACATGTTTTAGAGCTACATTTCTAAATCAAAAGAGTGTTTATCAAGAGTGTTTTGAAAAGTGATTTCTTGTGTTTTTCATCACAATTTCAATCCTAGTTTTCTCACACAACACTTGAGCTAACCATTGCTATATCTACCTATAGGGATCTTTGTTGTGAGAGGATTTTAGGTGATCAAAGTGTTGTGATCACCAAAGTTCTACTTTGTACTTTAAGGAGGCGGACGTGTGTGTTCGCATTGTTTCAGGTTCTAGTGTGAACTCGGTGTTTGAGGTGCGGCCTCGGCGAGCTAGTGGGCTTGCGGTGTGTTCTTGCGGGAACGAGTGAAGGGACTAGAGAGTCCAAGGAGTTCAAGTGTGAACTCGCCTTGTGGGTGTTGCGGCACCGAGTGATCCGGCGGGATCGATTTTTAGTGGAAATCCTTCAAGTGTTGAAGGCGGGGACGTAGAGCAAGTGTGCTCGAACCTCGAAACAAATCTCCCGTGTTTACGATTGCTCTCTCCATCTCTTACTTGTTTATATCTTGCATGCTATTATTGTCTTTATCTTTATATGCTTGATATATATTTGTGCTCATATTGTTAAATGCTTGGGGATTGTGTGCTAACACTAGTATTCAACCAAGAGAGCCAACGCGACACCTCAACTCTTATTTAGAGGAATCTTGAGGAATTAGTCCAGAGCCCTTCACGGGGAATCCAGCTACACTCTTGTGTTATACGTGGTGTTTAGTTCAAGAAGTTTTAATTTGCATAAAAGTTTTAATTCTGCATTATTTGACCTTTAGATTAGCAATCACGTATTCATCCCCCTCTAGGTGATTACAGATCTTTGACCATCTTTTGAGGCACAAAAGTCATTCGTATTGAGATAGCAGAATGGCCCAATTAGCCAGCCTGGAGTTAAAGGACCCTGGGTACGTCATGAGAATACATAGGGGATTGACTCTTGAAATGACATGTATAGTTTGGCCAATCAAATAATGTTGTGTCTTTTAGACAGTGAAGACGAGGGCTAGACATGCCTTCTCGACAGGTTTGTATTAGGATTCAACTCTGATCCTGCTCAGGTAGTAGATGTCCTGCTTGAAGCCTTCATCATTCTTCTGTCCCAGAAAAGCGCCTAATGACTGGTCCATAGCTCATAGATAGAGCAAGAATGATTTTCCTAAAATGGGAGCTACCAGGACCATAGGCTTGGTGAGGTACTCTTTGATATCCTCGAAAGTCTTTTGGCAAGCTTCATCCCATATAAAGAAGATGCCTTTCTTCATTAACCGTGTACAACAGTTGGCAACGGCCTGAGAGATTTGCAATGAATCTTCGGATGTAGGCGAGTCTGCCTTAACACCTCTGAGCTCTTTAAGGGTCCTTGAAAGTTTCATGCGCTGAATGGCCTTGACTTTGTTAGGGTCAAGGTGAATTCTTTTGGAAGTGATGATGAATCCAAGGAATTTACCATTAGACACTCCCAAGAATGACATGGTTGGGTTCATCTTTAGCTGGTAAGCCCGCATGATGTCGAACACAATTCACAGGTCATCAAGATGGTTACTTCTGCTGCGACTCTTGACTGCAATGTCGTCAACATAGCATTCCACCATTTTTCATAGATGATCATGAAAAAGCGTGCTCATGGCACGTTGGTAAGTTGCACCCGTATTCTTCAATCCGAACGACATTACTGTGCAACAGTATACCCCCAATGGTGTTCTGAATGATGTATTCTTCTCATCATCTGGGTGCATCTTGATTTAATTGTACTCTGAAAAGCCATCCATGAAGGATATCATTTTGAAGCCACACGTATTGTCAATCATGACACCAGTGATGGGCAATGGAAATTCATCCTTAGGTCAGGCTATGTTAAGATCACGAAAATCGATGCAAACTCTGATCTTCCTGCTTTTCTTGAGCATAGGGTGATGTTAGAAATCTAGTATGGGTGCTGCTCCTCTCGAATGAAGCCGCATTTAATGAGTTTATGAACTTCGATTTCGATTGCTTCAATGATGTCAGATCAAAACTATCATTATTGTTGCTTAATCAGTTTAGCATCCGGTTTGGTGTTGAGATGATGCATAGCCACCTGAGGATCGAGGTCAGGCATGTCTTCATAGCTCCAAGCAAAGATATCAATATACTCTCATATGAGAGACATGAGCTCTTCTTTCTATGTTGGTGATAGGCTTTTGCTTATAGTGATGAGCTTTCAGTGTGCTTGATCACCAACATCGACTTGGATCACCTTATTTTCGGTAGGAGGTTCGCGTTGTTCAAAATGCTTCTCCCATTGAAGATCAAGTTGTTGAGCCCATGGATCAGTGTCGAATGGCTCAATATCTTCGCCTTGCTCTGCCTGACTTATAGATGCCATGTTGGCAAAAGGATTCTTAAAGATACCCCATACTAATATCAGTGTCCCAACTAGACGAGTCTGATGATTGTGATGGTAGGGACTCGTCAGACTCTGATTCTAATTGAGGAGGTGGAGTGACATATCCCAATCTCCTGCGTGTGAAGTCATAATAATTGGCTGATTTTCCTTCAGGTATGAAAGGATCCAAAGGGATGCACCGTCCTTTACCGAAATTCAAACATCCCCATGATTCAAGCTGTTTCCCATTCTTTTCATCATGCGGTGTGTTGACCAAGCGTAATGAAAGAATTGTGCAGGTTCTAAGTAGTCATCTAATTCCCTGAATGTTATGGCCTGAGCTTGGACGCTGTCGAATACAATCGGTGATTGGTCCCTTTTAGAGGAAGGGACAATGAAGACAAATCCTTCATTGTCCTCTATATGCATGCATGCCATTTTCGAGATGCGCAAAAGCATGTGCAAGAATCTAATATCGACAGATTTAAATACATCATCAAGACACAAAGAGTAATCAAAAGCAACATTTTCATTAAGCACCCACTTGCCCTCACTTTCGGTGGGGTTATTACAGTTAGGATCATCTAGATACGCTACAATTGGTTTCATGCTAAAGGTAGCTGATTGGAGTTCATTTTTGCATCATTTTACACTATCTCACCATGCTTTATGTTAATAAAAATGGGATTTTTATTGCTTTTCTCTCTTATTTTTCAGGTCCATTAGTTAATGGAGAAGAAGGCCAAAATCTTGAGATTTTTGAGGAATTAAAGGTATTTTTAGGAACCCACAACCATGAAGCCCAATTCTGGAACGATCCAAGGCGTATTCCCCAACTTCTAGAAGCTCCAGCTGGGCACACGCAGTGTAACAGTTTGTCAGAGAAATCGTTGGCGCAATGGCCAAGATGCTGCCGCGGAAATGCGGCCCTGGCCACGGATCCGCGACATTTCTTTGGCCATTGATCAAGCGATTGATCCTACGGCTATGGTGGGACGTTATCTTCTTCTGAAGGCTATAAATAGATCCCCAGGGCCTCTGTAAAAAGGGAGGAGAGAACAACACTTTATTTAGGAAAATTGTTAGGATTTTTTTAAGCTCTCTTTAGTCTTCTTGTGTAATTTTCATTTTCTCCTTCTAGATCCAGAAAAGAGAGAGTGAGGGTGAGAAATCTCTGTAATTGAAGAAGTGACAACTTAATACAAAGGCTCAAGCTTTCCTTCCTCAAGTCTTCTCTTATTCTATTGCATTTACTTTCAAGTTCTTACTTTCTTGCATTTGCTTTTTACCATGTATTCTTGCTTGTTCTTCTTTTCTATGGCTAACTAACTCACTAACATGGCTAACTAACTTCTAACACTACTAACTACTAACTCTTGGGTGATTTCTAACTCATATGAATTGTTGGATGTTTTTATTTCTAAGTCTTGTAATTAACAAGTCTTTTATTTTCAATAATGATGAGTAGTGTTTCAATTATAGTGAATGCTTTGTATCACCTCCATATGATTTATGTGTGCCTCATTTAGAACCTTGTCTCTTGAACAAGTGCCTTGATGGAACATGAAGATGGATCACTTTAGTATGTTAACTCCTATTGTACAAGTTTCTTATTTCATACTAGCTTGTTATAGCTTTGATGGACTAATGAATCTTACATTCTTGTTTAGTATACTTAGTGAATACCTATGTTCCATTATTGAGAGTCTACTGGGAACCGATGATCCAAGGAGGCCACCAAGCCAAACTTAGATGAGAACACAACCTCAATTTGGGACAACATTGATTTGACAAAGCAAGATGTACTATTGCCAATGAATCTGCATGAGGCATGAATCACCCAATGAGCTTAGTAAATTAGTAGTGTGGAATGTTAGTTAGTCATGACTTTCTCTTAATTAAATTTCAAAACTCCTTTCTAAAACTATCTCATTTTTCAAAATCACCATTTTTTTATACCGTCTTTCATTCCGTTTTCCATTCCGTTTCCTTTTTCTTAACAAAACTCTATAAAATTCTTTACTCTCTTTCTACCTTGTTTTGTTTTTCCATTTTTAAACAAAGAAGAACTTTCATTTTTCTTCTCAAAAACTTCAACATAAAAACCGTGAACGCTTCCATCGCTAGTCCTCCCTGCGGATACGTCCCGTTACAGCTTGTGCTACGAATGGTGATTCGAAGGAGCAAAGTAAATCTTCATACATATTCAAAGTCTGATAATCAGCACACAGACATGAAAGATTTACTCTAAACTCTTGCTCAATTCAATTCTTCTTATTGAACAAATTTTTGGCACCGTTGCCGGGGAGGACGATGGTTTTTATTGAGTTAAAACGAATTTTTTCTTTTCTATTTCAGGTTACAGGTTGAGGAAATAGGAAAACAAGACTTGCAGTAACATATAAGTGGTCTTGGGCCTCTGCTCTCGAAAGCAGAGACCAAGTACCCTCTAAATTGCCGCGTTTTCTCGGCTTTGGCCGCGGATCCGTGACAAGGAAGAGTTCACTACTCACAATCTTTTTGCAAGACTGCTTGCTTTGTAAAAAGTTAGCTTGCTGCAAATTTATTTCTTGTATGCCATCACCAGGAGCCTGCTAATAAACCAACAGTAAAACATTTGTTGAAAAGTTCAAAAATTGATTAGATGTTTGCATTTTAGGCACGTGTCTTTTCAATTCATTTACTTTACTGTTGAAGAGTGCTGGAGCAAGGTACGTTCGCATAGCATATAGAATAGGACTCATTTCTTGGTTGATTTACATTGCTTTGAGTGAATCTTGTTTGCATGTACTGTACACTTGCACAAATTGACTTTAAGGGCACCACCCAATAGACAAGATAAGGTGAGAATTTAATCACCCTTCCTTAACCCAAAAATAACATTCAAAGAACTCACAATCCTAAGCTTTTAAATAAAAATTGATAGACATTGGCCACTAGGGACATCCAGACTCGATAAGAGATCAGCCATGGTTGAAAATTATTTTTAATTCATACTCCAGTCAAATCAGTGTCTTAAGGTTGGGGATTAAGAGGTTAAGCCTCAAAGATACCGTGGTTTGGCGTAATTAAGGCCCGTTACTTACGTACGGATACCTCCCACCGTATTTTGCCCCTATCTGGCTGATTAGCTATGGTCTGACTCGAGCAACAACCTTTTTTAGTTCATCGACCAGTTAGGAGTCGTCTAGGTCCAGGGATCATAGCTTGTGATTGTTTTTCTTTAGTTTTGTTTGTTATTTTTCCTTTTTTGCTTGTTTGCTTGGTGAACGTTGTCTGTGATTGTGCATGCAAGAGTGGTACCGGGATCTAATTTCATCAAGACTTGTTAGGACTTCTACACTTGCACCACTTCCTGACACAATCCCAATCATGGCGAAGCCTACTTCTCTCCAAGACAAGTTCTATCCAATTCGCACTTCTTCCTTCATGCATTCTCCTACCTGAGGTAAATGGAAACAATTTTGAGCTTAAGCTCAGTTCATTAACACACTCTTTAGGTTCCATGGCCTAGAATCCGAGGACGCATATTTCTTCATTCATGAGTTAGAAGAAGTGTGTTTGATGATGAGAATTCCCTAACTTGGGGAAGACGCTGTTAGATTGAGATCATTCCCTTCGCGCTTAAGGACATAGCCAATAAGTGGCTATACAATCTGCCTGCTAGTTCTATCTCGTCATGGGATGATTTTGTCAAAGTCTTTCTTAAGAAGTTCTATCCCATTCATAAAATGGCCCTCATCAGCAAAAATATTATGCAGTTTAAGCAGGGAACAAGTAAACCATTCTGAAAGTATTTTGAACGATTTAAGGATTTACTAGCCCAATGTTCTCATCACGGAATAGAGAAGTGGCGGCAGTGCCAAATTCTCTATGACGGACTAGACTACCAAACTAAGACGCTCCTTGAGACTATGTGTCAAGGGGAATTTTTGAAGAAAGATGAGAACTAGGATTAGGACCTCTTTGAAGCTTTAGCAGAAAAACTCATACAGTGAGAATCTTGCCCAGATCAAATTCTCTGGTGGGTTCCTCTGAACTCCACGCAAATTAGATTGGGCCGCATTTTGTAGACCAATCAGATCACCACCGGAACCACTACCTTGAGGTGATTTTTCCTTCCCTCTCTATTTGTTTCATGCATACATACATCACGATGCATTAAGGACAATGCATGAGATAAGTGTGGGGGGGTTTACTAACGTAGAGTTTTTAGATTTTCTTTCTTTTTCACTTCTTTTAGGATACTTTTAGAAATCTTCTCTTTTGTATATGATTTTTGTCTTTCTTTAAAAACTTTTGGAAATAAGAGACGAATTTTTGATCTATTTTTAAGAAAATTAAGATGATCTTAGAAATTAAGGAGGCCTTAATTATGACATCTTAAACCTAGTAGAAATAATGGATCTTATTTAAGATTATAGGCTAAGTAAGATAAATTGGAGAGAAAATTTTATCTTGAATTTTTTGCCTTAAATAGTATGCACTTCACACTTACACATTTTTGGGATGGAAATAAAGACCTAAAATGCCATAAAGCAAAAAAAATATAATAACAAAAAGAAAAAAACATATATTATATATGAAGAAAAAATCACTTATTAAGCTGGATAACTATGCCTCAAGAAGCATGATTATTCACGCCTAAAGGTCGTAATAAGGAACAAATAATCCCTCTTAGTTTTGTGGCCTTGTTTACTTGAGTTCTTAAACCCAAGGGATGTTTTCTCATTTGGTGCCCTAAGACCGTCCGGTATGGGAGTCATCGGTTAAAGGCTCACTACCCGGGTAAACTAGAAAACCTAAGAAAACTAAGGGAAGAAAAGAAAAAAGAAGGAAAGAAAGAAAGAAAGAAAGAAAAAATATATATAAATAAATGGCTTGATGATTGGAGTTGAAATACCAGAAATCTTCAATGTCACAAAGTGCATATTATTTAAGTTTTATGAAGGATAAAATATTCAATCTAATTTGAATTCTTATTTTAATTGAAGACAAGGTCTTGCACATAGACTAAGTTTAAGGAAGAATAATTTTTGGTGGACTTATGATCTTAGATCGCTTATATTTTTTGCAAAAATATTTCGAAAACTTGTCTCTCTTTCAAAATGTGTTTTCAAAATACTAGCATTTGTTTTCTTTCTGTAACGCCCCGATCCCGTGGATACGGAGACGTCACTGCGAAGTATATACGCAGGTCAGAAATACCCTCATGTATATACGCTAAGCATCAGTCCAGGCAAGAATCAGAGTAAGGAAGCACGTGGTGCATTATACATTCCAAAATATGAATACAATTACAAAGTTATCACCAGAGGTGACAAATATTGCAAGAATATTACATCACCGATAGGCGCAAATGCGAGAATACAAAGAGATGTACATGTATGAACAGTACAAAAGGGTGCTCACGAGATAGCACAGGATGCCGCGAGCCAACCAGGTGGAGCAAGGATGGGACTGGAGCTACAACTGGTCTGTCCACTGCGCAGAAGTGAGCTTAGTCCACAGCAAGAAGAATCCTTTCAGTCCAAGCTTCGAGACCTGGACATGAGAATCCAGAGGAGTCAGAACTCCCCGGCGAGTGGTGATGCGAAAGCCAGATGGTGTGCTGAGATAAGCACAAGTGTATCGATAAAACCGAATCATAATCATGCATTGAAAACCGTATTTTGAGCATAAGCATGCAAAAGCCAGTAGATACATAACAAGTGATATTAAGCAGGGAATACTCATAGTATGATAAGATAAGGGAAGGTAACGAGACGAGCAGTAAAGTAGATAGGGCAATACCTGACATCTCCTAAACTAACATAAAACTGATAAAACTGATAAAAACTGAGTAAAACTAATTACGAGCAAAATTGATCGCACGACTCAGGTCACGGCTCCATGAGAGTAGTACATCGAGGGAATAATCCAAGTAAGGAAACCCTCATCTATATACCTTTATCACATGCCACCATAATCCAAGCGCATACAACCCGCGTTACAAAACGGCACAACAAATTGTATATTAGCATCTTATTATAATTGGGGCCGTCTAAGTTCTAGGCTTCAGTATGTGTCCCATTCCACATACTTCCACTCACAACTTATAGAGCAAGTTATTTGAAAACTGATAAAGTTCGATGAATCATGTTTCGGATGGGCCCCGTCATGCCCGGGACAACGGTCCAGGAGTATCCGATGCTGAGCCAGAACGTACCGCTAGGTACCGGGACTTATTTACGCCCGAACAGGAATAGAGTATCGCAGATCCCATAGAAATAGGCCTAGGGCATGTGCATACCTGGCAGGAATAAATAGGAGTAGGGGTGCCAGCACACCCCACGGAATCCCTGGTGGCCGCCAGGTGATCCCTCAAGTATGTGGCCACGCGCGACTCGATAAGACCACCATAAACATGATTAATCAGGGCCCATCAGTTTTCCCCAAACTGGGTACAAGTTGTCTTATAATAATATAGTATGTAGTTAGCAATTCATAGGAATAAAAGGATCAGGACATGATAAGGAATTTAGGAGTACATGAGTACTGTAGATTCGGGTCACTGTATATATAATACAGGATAACAAGCACATGATTCAAGTCATTGTATGTAATACAAAATAATATGGCATGATTCCCATGAATGTGATAGCCATAGGTTAAGTATCAATGTGTCAAGAAGCAGGTGGTAAATCGTATTATAATGAGGAACAAGCGCTAAGTAGTAAGTCATGTCAGGTGGTAACACGTCAGTTGCTAAATGATACAGACAGGTGTATGTCAAGTGTTAACATGACAAGTATGTACATCATAATACCAAACGAGAATACTGATATGAATACATAATGTTATGCAAGTCAACCCGACGATGCGGGAAAGTCCAATGGGAAAGCGAGAACACTCGCCTAGAACTTCGAAAAACACCGTGAAATCCCAAGCTCTGGAATCCAGGAAATCAACGCATCAATGCGTTTAAAATATAAAGGAGGAGAGAGAATGGAGACGCGGAAATCGCAGACGCGGGAGTCGCATTGCGTAGATGTCACAAACGCGGGGTTCGAGACCCGCGTTCTAGCAATGACACGAGGAGAACGCAAACGCGAGCATGAACTCCGCGTCGCGTTGATATAAGAACGCGAAGGTCGCGTTAAATAATTACTTGGACGCAGGCGGTAAAATCCGCGTCTAGTAATTAAAGAGAATGACAGGGGGGATATGAGAGACGCAGGGAAAGACTGAGAGAGACGCTGAAATCAGAGAAAGAAAGAAAGGAAAAACAAGGAAAAAGAAGAAGAAAGAAAGAAGGAAAGAAAGGAAGAAAAGAAGGAAAGGAAAGAAAAGAAAGAAGAAGGGAAGAGGGGATGATGGCCGACGATGGCTGGCGGTCACCGGCGGCGGCCGGAGTCGGCCGGAGTTGGCCGGAGAAGGCGGCCAAGGCTCCAAGCCCAAGTTATCAAGTGGGGTGCAAGTCTAGTTCATTTGGAAAATTTGGAGTTTTGAAAATGGTAGTTCGGAGAGCGACGAGTAGGTCCGTTGGAAAGAGAATGACGAGGAGAAGAAGATGGTGTGTTTCGTGGTGGCTAAGGTGGTGTAGATAGTGGTGGGGAAGGTGGTGAAGTTGGCGGTGGAAGTGGGTTTCCTTGAAGTTTCTTGGTGGAAATGAGGAAGAAGAAGGTGGTGTGGAGGTGTTGTTGTTGGAAATGGAGGAGGAGATGGAGGGGAGAATGGTGGAGGAATTGGTGGAGTAGATGGTGGTGGAGATGGAGGGTGGCTGGCCAAAGGAGGGCACGGCTAGCTTGGGTGCTACCGTTGCTTGCTGTTGGAGAAAAAAGAAGAGAAAAAAATGAAAGAGAGAGAAGGAGTGGGGTGTTTATATAAAGGGAAAGTTTAAGATTATAACAAGTTTGCCATTCCAATTAATGAGACTTGCATCTCCAACTCCCAAACGCATCTCCCAAACTTGCGTCTAGGCCAAAGAGAGCCAAACACGGAAATTAAAGCCGCGTCCAGTAGAAAAAGCGAAAGTCGCGTGTAACAGAGGAGAGAGAAAGTCATAATGACTTATCAGAGTTGATCTGAAGTGCATTTAATGCAGAATGGATGCGAATCTTCGCATTAAAAATCAGATCTAAGTCTGGTGAGACTCGTGTCTGAGAAAGGAGAGAGAAAAATGAGAAAAAGAAAAAAGTGGAAATCTGGATAAAATTCCGGTATCTGGGAAAACACCGAAAACTCCGGAAAAGCCCAAAAAATAAAGTAACTCAGAAAGCTTTCCAAAAATTCTCAAAAATAATAAATATTATTTAAAGATTTTTGGTAAAATCAGTTTTTAGAAATTCAATCCCATTTTCAAAATAAAAACCCTGAAGCTAACCGTCAATACCGGTCTATACCGGGTCGGCCGGATTTTGATAAAATCTGAAAAATCTCAGAAAATGCCAGAAAGGAGAAAATATAATTCTAAGAAGTAATATGAAAGCAGAATTCAAAAATTTGATTCCAGTTGTAAACTAAAATTCCTGGAATCAACCAGTGATACTGGCTGACACCAAACCCAGTGAAATTTTGATAAATTCAGAAAAATCTCAGAAAAAATATTTAGATAGAAAATGTGATTTTAAGAAGTTATGGGAAAGTCATTTCTTAAAATTTAACTCCGTTTGTAAATTAAAAATCTGAGAATCGGTCAGTGGTACTGGTGGACACCGGTTTTGAAGATCTTCAATTTAATTCTGAAAAATTTCAAAAAATCATTAAAAATCTAAAATATTAGAAAATGATGTTTGAAATTGGAATCAGTCAAATCTGAATACTAGAAAGACTAAATCGAGCAATAACCTGAGATCGGGTCCCCGGTTCAGACTAGGGCTGAATCCGAGTCCACGAATCCGGATCCTAGGTAAAACGATCATATAAATAATTCATATTACAAAATGAATACAGGAAGTAAATCAAAAAATACGATCGAGAAATCTGAATACGCAAGTAAGTACGTATTCTGGAAGCGGGGTGTTACACTTTCTTTATAGATTTTGTGGGTGCAATCCGCTGAAAACCCTCAGGAGATAAAACACCTCCTCTAGGTTAAACCTAGAGGTTTAACGGCTTGTTGCACACGCTCAGTGTAATCGCGTCACCTACAAAAGTGGTGTAATAATATTCGTGGTATAGTTTTTCTTTTCTTGTTTTGCTTGGGACGAGCAAAAGATAAGTGTGGGGTTATGATTAGTCTACAGTTCTGCATTATTATATCACACTTTCCCACTGATTTATGAATAAAATATCGGTCTAAATTGTGTTTTGGTCTCTCTTGCAGATAATCGAGACAAGGAGGGCAAAACGGTAATAAGAGCTTATTTAAACCCATTTTCGGATAATTAAATCCACAATTCTTGGAGGCCAAGTAAGGGATCTTTTAGAAGATACATTGAACCTAAACCCTTGCGCATGTCAGACGAATATATAGATGAAAATACCCGGATCTGAGCATATCTAGAAGGACCCCGAAGCGCCGCGAATTCCCGCACCAAACCAAGGGACCTAGGTCCCTAGTATTGCCATGAAAACACAGCAATAGCCGCATTTTCGTGGCAAGGTGGTGGGGCCACGTGTCGATGTTCGACGCGTGGCCTTATCTCGTCTTATAGAAGCCCCGTTTGCCTACATAAAGCCCTGCAGAGACCAGAACGCAAGCAGTTTTGGGATTTAGGCTAGGTTTTCTATCTTTTAGTGTAGGATTGTGTAGATGTTCTTCTTCTTTTATTTTTTATTTGCATTTCTTTTTAGATCTTGTAGTAAGGCAGAGAGATTCAGAGAGATAGAGAGAAATTGATGTACTAGATGGTGACAATCTATGTAAAGGTGTCTCATTTCTTCTCCATTGTAATCTTCTTCATCTTCTACATGATGCTTAGCTAATTTCTTCTTCTCATGGCAATCTAACTACTAACTACTAACTATCTAACCACTTACTTGATAATCCACATGAATCTAGTAGCCTCTACAAGGCCTTGCTCTTGCAAGAGCCATTGATGGCTTATGATGATGGATTCTAACATTCTAACATTTCTAACACCTAAACCACTAACTTGCTAACTTGTAATGTCTTCTTTATTTCATGCTCACCTCTAACCAGTTTTGATGAATTAATAGTAACTTGCAACTTGTTATGTGGTATGGATGTGTTGTTTGAATGTGGAAGAACAATCTTATGAGCCATGCTCTGTATCGTCTCTTGAAGCAAAGGATTAGTGATACCTAAGGATCCATGTGAGGCAACTATCACTAAGAGGTTAGCATGGTTAGTGAATCAATTAGCAGTTAGTAGTCATGAGTTTTATTTACTTTATTTTAAAAATCAATTCCAAAATCTTTATCATTTTTTCTATCGTTATTTTTACCATCATCTTAGTTCACCTTTGTTTTCATTTTCTCTACCACAAGCTGCATCTTCTTTTCTATTTTATTTTTCAAATCACATCTCTTTTATTTTCACATCGCTTTCATCGCTCTCCTCACCTATCACTTCTGAATTTTCTTTTCTTTTACTTTTTCTCATTCTTTTACAAAGAAGAACTTGGTAACAACCAACGTGAATAAGAACTGTTAATGCTTCTATCGCCTCCCGTCCTTGTGGATTCGACCTGTTTAGCCAATGCTATAACGGAAGTATCGAGGAAACATTAGCACACATATGCTTTTACATTGATTTCATAAACACATATTTTCAGGTGCTGGTTTTGCCCCGATCAAATTTTTGGCACCGTTGCCGGGGACGGGAATGGTTTTGAACTCACGTTTTTGTTAACATTTTCTTCTCTGTTTTGGTGTGCAGGATAATCTTTACAGGAGCTTAACATTGCAGAACAAACGATAGCTTTGCATCTCCTTACTCTAGAAAGCAGGAAACCTGCTTCTAAAGAAAAGCTGCGCAAACGCGACACTTGCCACAGAAACGCGACATATTTGTGATAATTGTGTATCTTGCTGTGCTGAGTTGTGTTCATTGTAATAGCTAGTAGATCTGTACTATTACTTTCCTTCTTTGATTGCCTACATACTGCAATAATTAAAGAACTAAAATACGGTATTTGGACACTTTTAAAACGGTTTAGACATTTGCATTTAGGCACGTGTCAATTCAATTCCAATATACTGTATTTTGATCTGTTGTTGTGATTTGGACTGAGGTGTACATATGGCATTGCATATAGCATAAGACAAACACGTGGGTGATTTACTCACTTTGTGTTATATTCTTATCTATATTGCACACTTGCACGAATTGGATTTAAGGGCATAACCCAATCTAAGATAAAGTGGGGATTTCATCATCCTTCCTTAGCTCAAAAACCACCTCCCCACTCACACAACCCATGCCCTAATAAAAATTGATAGACATTGGCCTCTAGGGACATCTCGGACTCATTAAGAGATTGACCGAGGGTAGAACTTGTTTTGAATCTTACTCTTGTGAAATTGGTGTCTAAGGTTGGGGATTAAGAGGTTACACCTCGAAGATATCATGGTTTGGCATAATTAAGGCCCGTTGCTTACGCACGGATACCTCCCACCGTATTTTGCCCCTACCTGGCTGATTAGCTTGTGGTCGGATTCAAGCAACAACCTCCCCCGGGTAATCGACCAGTTAGGAGTCGTCTAGTTCTAGGTCAACCCTAGTATAGGCTTGGTTTTGATTTTATTTCTTTTTGTTTGTTGTTTGCTTTTTCTTTTTTGTTTATGATTATTTGTGAAATGGAATTCAATAATAACAATTCATTCAATCCTAATATGGATTCATATTTCACACCGACCCCATTTGTTTCGGATAATTTCAACCCGTTTTTTTACAATATAAACCAACCAAATACACCGGGTTGGACTTATCTGAATCAATACAACCTATATCCCCAATCTTATGACTATAATTTCAAAAATATTTTCAACTCGTCACAGAGTCAATGGGGATTCACCTCCCCCGAGTCCAATTTTTCACCACCTTGTCCATAATTTTCACAATTTTCATAATCTCCATTCCCCATTTTGCTTCCTATACTCCTTTTTCTGGACCTCTCATTGAAGAAAAATCTGAGTTCAAAAAAAGTATAGAAGCCATACATCCCATGCTTGAGTCCCAAAAAAAGAAGCTCAATTCACCAATTCCATAATATTTTCATGATTTAATCTCAGTTTCGCCTATTCAACATTACCAACCATCTACCCTGAAAACGAGTATGGAGTGCTTTCGTGAGTCTGAGCTTCAATCTCAAAATATATTTGATTCACAATCTTCACTATCTTTCCAAAACCAAGATCCTTATACTCCCTTTCTAGAACATCCACTTGAAGAAAAATCACATCTAGAAAAGAGTATAGAAATCTTGCAGGAGTCCGCATTACAATTTCAAAACTCTTCTTCTCAGTCTATTAATATGTTGGAAACACAATTGAGTCAATTGGTCAACATTTATAGGAATGAGAAAATTCTCTCTTATCAACCTTTGACCAATCCAAATATCTCTAACTCTATCAATTTGACCCATGACTCATGTTGTTTTGGAAATCAAGATTCCTACACTCCTATTCTAGAGCATCCACTTGAAGAAACATCACATCTAGAAAAGTGTATAGAAATCTTACAGGAGTCCGCGCTACAATTTTAAAAATCTTCTGCCCAGTCTATTAATAGTTTAGAAACACAATTAAGTCAATTGGTTAGCATTTATAGGAATGAGAAAACTGTATCTTATCAACCTATGACCAATTTAGATATCTCTAACTCTATTGATCTGACTCAGGACTCTTGTTATTTTGGAAACCAAGATTCAATTTCATCACACCCATCTGAACTTGTCCAAACTTCAAATGTTGAAAATCCCATTGACATTTTGACAAGTTATCTTTTTCCTGAAATTGAACTTAAGCATGAATATGATCCTGAACCTCAACTTGGTAATTCAATTCCACTTCCTGATTCAATAATGACTGAGGTATTTTTACCTGATTTCAGGCCTTTTCCCAAGTCAGTATTGAATCCTGTGCCAATCCATTATGAAATTGAATCACCAATCTTTTATGATCAAAAAATTGAACTTCACCAATTTTATACTTTGAAAGTCCCATTGACAAGTTCTCATTTTTATGAAATTGAACTCAATAAGGAATGTGACTTTGATCCACAAATTTGTGATCCAGTTCAAATTCCTGAATCAATATTGGCTCATGTTTTGTTACCCAACTTGAGCAACATTTTAGAGTCAGTTTTGGTTCCCACATCTCTCATTCTTGAACTTGAATCACCAATCTTAAAAAGTCACATTCCGTTGTGGAAAAATAAATGTGGAATAGGATTTCAGTTTCTTAATTTGGACCCGATTCCTGAACCAATTTGGACTCTTGAGCCTTTACTTGACTTAAGTCAAATTCTTGAGTCGATATTAGTTCATATACTTCCTGAGCCCAAATCAATCATTCCATCTTTTCATACTCCATTTTGGGACAAAGGTCTTGATAAATTTGACTCTGAAATTATTTTGAAAATTTGAAAATTATATGGGGTAAAATTCTTAATAAAAATCACATAGATACATAATAATAGGTTGTATTATAGACGTCTCTGGTGGGTTCCTTTGAACTCCACACACACACGCGGTGCCAAATACTCGCATCCAGTTTTGATCACTTGTCTGTGTAGTAACTTCTTACCAGATGCGGTCTTTGACTCGTATGATAGGGTATTTGTTGCACCAGAAAGGGCAGCAAGTGCTTACAATAGTTGCCTTTATGCGGTCTGGACCCCTAGCGTCCAGCCTGAAGATGCCCTGGCCGAGTCCTCTTCGGAGGAACTTTTGGAGGATGATGATGACCCGACCTTTTGGCAGCAGGACCCCCTAACTGATTCACAAGCCTTCATGCCTACCATTTGGCGTGGCATGAAGAAGATATTTAAGGGACATGTTAGACTACGAAAGCAGGTAGAGTAGCAGACATCTCGCTTAGACCACATCGAGGAGGGTCTGCGGCGTTCGTAGTCGGCCGGACCTAGCACCACCGTTGGTTCGAGCCGAAGGAGGGGGTGACATCTTTTCTTTACCTATTTCATGCATATATTTTACTTGCATACATTGGGGACAATGCATGAGATAGCTATGGGGGGGTAGATACTAACATAGGAGATTTTTTTTAGTTATTTGGATTTTTTAAAGATTTTTTAGGATTTTTTTAGATTTTTAGATTTTTTTTTCTAGATTTTCTAGGATTTTCTTTTAGATATTTTTTTCTTTTCTTCTATATATAAAAAAGAATAATAAAAATAATTTTTTTTGTGATCCATTTTTGAAAAGAATTAACTTGATCTTAGGAATTAAGGAAATTCTAAACTAGGATTTCTTAATATAAGTCAAAATAAGAAGTATTGTTGGATCTTTAGGTTAAGAAAGAAAAAAATAGAAAGATAGTTAGACTTTGAATTTTTTCTAAGCACTATATACATTTAAATGTTGAGGGGATTAATCAAGGACTTAATAACTTTGTTTATATATATATATATATATATATATATATATATATATATATATATATATATATATATATATAAAAGAAAAGATAAAAGAAATATATAGATAAATGAATAAAAACTTGATCACTCATTAAGCTGGTTAGTTGTGCCTTAGGAAGCATAACCAGTCACGCCTAAAGGTGGTTGAGTCCTTAGCATTTGTGGCCTAGTTTACTCGAGTCCTTGAACCTTAAGGATGTATTCTCATCTGGTGCCCTAAGACCGTCTGGTCTAAGAGTCATCGGTGAAAGGCTCGCTACATGGGTGAATTGGAAAGTCTAATGAAGCTAAGGGAATAAATAAATGTAAATATATAAATAAATAAAAAATAAAAAATATATATAAGAAGAAATATATATATATAAATAAATGTACCATAGTCTAAGAACAATCCCTCATACATATAGATGTATATATGTTTGGCTTGATACAAAATCTAATTCTCTCTATTTTTGAAAACTTAACCTAAGTTGAAAACAAAACTTCAAATGGAGGTTTATAAAAAAGAAGGAAAAGCTTAGGGTAACCTGAAACCAAGAGATCACCGAAATTCTTGAAAAAAATGGATCATAAACTTTTTTCTTTCTTTTTAAAAAAAATCACTAACATTTTCTTTCACTTTGGATTTTGTGGGTGCAATCCGCTGAAAACCCTCAGGAGACATCACTCATCCTCTAGGGTAAGCTAGAGGTTTAATGGCTTGTTGCACGAACTCAGTACAATCGTGTCACTTACGAAAGTGGGTAATAATTTAGTTAGGGTTTTTTTTCTATTTTTCTTTGCTTATTTTGCTTAGGGACGAGCAAAAGCTAGGTATGGAGGTGTGATTGGAGTTCATTTTTGCATCATTTTAAACCACCTCACCATACTTTATGTTAATAAAAATGAGATTTTTATTGCTTTTCTCTCTTATTTTTCAGGTCCATTAGTTAATGGAAAAGAAGGCCTAAACTTGGGATTTTTGAGGAATTAAAGGTATTTTTAGGAGCCCACAACCATGAAGCCCAATTCTAGAACGATTCAAGGCATATTCCCCAACTTCTAGAAGCTCTAGCTAGGCACACGTAGCGTAACGGTTTGTCAGAGAAATCGTTGGCGCAACGGCCAAGATGCTGCCGCGGAAACGCGGCCCTGGCTGCGGATTTGCGACACTTCCTTGGCCGTTGATCAAGCGATTGATCCTATGTGGTGGGACGTTTGCTTCTCCTAAAGGCTATAAATAGATCCCCAGGGCCTCTATAAAAAAGGGAGGAGAGAATAGCATTTTATTTAGGAAAATTGTTAGGATTTCTTTAAGCTCTCTTTAGTCTTCTTGTGTAATTTTTATTTTCTCCTTCTAAATTCAGAAAAGAGAGAGTGAGGGTGAGTGATCTCTGTAATTGAAGAAGTAACAACTTAATACAAAGGCTCAAGCTTTCCTTCCTCAAGTCTTCTCTTATTCTATTGCATTTACTTTCAAGTTCTTACTTTCGTGCATTTGCTTTTTACCACGTATTCTTGCTTGTTCTTCTTTACTATAGCTAACTAACTCACTAACATGACTAACTAACTTCTAACACTACTAACTACTAACTCTTGGGTGATTTCTAACTCATATGAATTGTTGGATGTTTTATTTCTAAGTCTTATAATTAACAAGTCTTTTATTTTCAATAATGATGAGTAGTGTTTCAATTCTAGTGAATGTTTTGTATCACCTCCATATGATTCATGTGTGCCTCATTTAGAGCCTTGTCTCTTGAACAAGTGCCTTAATGGAACATGAAGATGAATACTTTAATATGTTAACTCCTATTGTACAAGTTTCCTATTTCATACTAGCTTGTTATAGCTTTGATGGACTAATGAATCTTACATTCTTATTTAGTATACCTAAGTGTGAATACCTATGTTCCATTATTGAGAGTCTACTGGGAACCGATGATCCAAGGAGGCCACCTAGCAAAATTTAGATGAGAACACAACCTCAATTTGGGACAACATTGATTTGACAAAGCAGATGTACTATTGCCAGTGAATCTACATGAGGCATGAATCACCCAATGAGCTTAGTAAATTAGTAGTGTGGAATGTTAGTTAGTCATGACTTTCTCTTAATTGAATTTCAAAACTCCTTTCTAAAACTATCTCATTTTCAAAATCACTATTTTTTATATCGTCTTTCATTCCATTTTCCATTCCGTTTCCTTTTTCTTAACAAAACTCTACAAAATTCTTTACTCTCTTTCTACCTTGTTTTGTTTTTCTATTTTTAAACAAAGAAGAACTTTCATTTTTCTTCTCAAAAACTTCAACATAAAAATCGTGAACGCTTCCATCGCTAGTCCTCCCTACGGATATGACCTGTTATAGATTGTGCTACGAACGGTGATTCGAAGGAGTAAAGTAAATCTTCATACATATTCAAAGTTTGATAATCAACACACGGGCATGAACGGTTTACTCTAAACTCTTGCTCAATTCAATTCCTCCTATCGAACAGTAGCCGGCACATCTTCTTCTTATTCTGAGTCTACCTCCTTATCACTGATTAGTCTTTAAATATGCATATTTCATACAACTTCTTCACATTTATTCTGAATAAAATTCTGTTAATAATGGTTTTCTTGTGTGTTCTAGGTTCATGGCATGAAATAATGAAGAAGCCACAAACTCTCATTTATTTGGGAATTTTTAGAGCCTAGGAGTAGCCTAAGACTTTGAAACCAAATCTGCCAAATATGGGAAAAGATATCAAGAAATCAAGAGCATATACAGGGTGTGGTGTGCAGCAGAAAGCTGTACACTTCGGCACCGCACGCGCGCGGCGCCAGAACGGTCGTGAAAACATGTCCTGGGCCGTGTTTTCACGGCCATACTATGGAACCACTAACTTGCTAACTCCTTACTTGATAATCCACATGAATCTATTAGCCTCTACTTGGCCTGACTCTTGCAAGAGCCATTGATAACTCATGATAATGGATTCTAACACTCTAGCATCTAACTCTCTAACAAGTTAATATTAGTTTATTTCATGCTTACTCTAGTGTAGTTTTGATGGTTTAATTGTAACTGGTACTTGTTTATTTGAATTTGAATGTGATGAGTGATCTTATGGATCATGCTTTGAAAAGCTCTTGAACTAAGGACTAGTGATATCTAAGGATATATGTGTGACAACTATCACTAAGAGATTAGCATATTTGTGGAGCCATTAGTAGTTAGTAGCCATGAGTTTTCTTTCATTTTTATTTTATTTTAGAAATAATATTTAAATCACAAATACCTTCTCTTCAATGTTTCTATCTTTGTTTTCACCATATTCTTCTCTTTTCATTATTTGTTTTCTTTTCTTTTGATTCTTTGAAACATAGAAGAACCGTTAACACACACGTGAACATACCGTTAATGCTTTATCGCCTCCCATCCTTATGGTGTCTGCCCGTTTAACCTCTATGCTATAACGTAAGTATCGAGGAAGCCAAAGCACACACACTTTAATTTCTGATTTCAAAATGACACTTTTCGTGCACGGTTTCACCCCGATCAATTTTTGGCGCCGCTGTCGGTGATGGGAAAGGTTTGGTTTCGTATTTTTGTTAACTTTTCTTCTCTGTTTTTGGATAAAGGTAACAATTTTCAGAATCTAACAACTGCAGAAGCAAACACTCTCCTGTATTTCCCTGCTCAAGAAAGCAGGGAGTTGTTAACCACTGTTTTGCCATGGCCAGGCATTTTTTGCTACGGAAATGCCGCATTTTTATGAGCTTTGATTTCATCTTTTCAGGGGTATCTTTAATTGCATATATCTGTGTATTCTGCTGCTAGTTTCTGTTTAGATTACCTATGCACTGTAATAATTAAGAACTAAAATACGATAATTCGATGTTTTAAAATGGTTTAGATATTCGCATCTAGGCACGTGTCAATTTCAATTCCAATATATTGTATTTTGTTCTGTGGTTGTAATCTGAACTAAGGTGTACATATTGCATTACATATAGTTAGGATAAACACGTGGGTGATTTCTCACTTTTTGTGTTCATTCTTGTCTATAATGCACACTTGCACAAATTAAACTTAAGGGCATATCCCAATACAACATAAGGTGGGGAAGTCATTACCCTCCTTTAACCCAAAAATCACCTCCTCACTTACACAACCCAAGCCTAAATAAAACTTGCTAGATATTGGCCCCTAAGGACATCTTGGACTCATTTAGGAGATTGACCTAAGGGAAAGTTGTTAGAATTTGACTCTTATCAAATCGGTGTCAAAGGCTGGGTATTAAGAGTCAAAACCTCGAAGAACATTGGTTTGACATAATTAGGTCCGTTGCTCTGGTACGGATTCCTCCCACTAATCTTACCCCTACTTGACCGATTAACTTGTTATCAGATTACTGTAATATACCCCCCGTGGATAGTCTAACCAATTAGGAATCGTTTAGGTCTAGGTCAACCCTAGTTTAGGCTTGTTTTTGAAGTTTTCTTTTCTTTTTTGTTTGTTTGTTTGTTTTTTCTTTTTTTGATTGTTGTGATAAAATGAAATATAAGCAAAAATTTTCCAACCAAATGAGTTCATTTTTCACCCTGACTTCATTTGACTCGGATAACTCAAACCCGACTATGTACAACATGAACCAACCATATAAGCCGAATTGGGTTTATCTGACTCAATATGACCTATACGCTCAATCTTATGATCATAAGTTTCAAAATAATTTTCACTCTTCATAGAATCCATGGGGATTCACCTCCCTCGAGAAAAAATTTCGACCACCTTGTCTATAATTTTCACAATATTCATTCTTCGATTTTGATTCATATACTCTTCCTTTTCCACCAACCGAAGAAAAATCTGATTTGAAAAAGAGTATAGAAGCCATGCTTGAGTCCTAACAACAAATTCAAAACTTACTCAATTCACAATTCTTCCCACGTCAAATTTCATATACTCCTTTTCTGGAACATTCAATTGAAGAAAAATCTAGCTTGGAAGTCTTTCGTGAAACTGAGCAACAATTTCAAAACATATTAGACTCATCATTTTAACCCAATTTTTAAGAGTCATACTCATCTTTTCTAGTATCACCAATTCAAAATGAATAACCATCTGTCCTGAAATTGAGTATGAAACTCTTGCTTGAGCCCAAGTGACATTCTCAAAACATGTTGGACTCACCATTTTTTCAGAACCAAGCTCACATACTTCTTTTCCAGAACATCCGACTATAAAAAAAATCCATCTTGGAAATGACTATGAAAGCCTTGCGTGAGTCCGAGCAACAATCGCAAAATCTGATGGACTCACGATTTCACCACAATTTCCAAAACCAAACTCCATACTCACATTTTCAAAAAAAAAATCTGATTTCACAGAGTATAGAAGATATGATTCAGACTCAAATATGGTCATCCAGTCCATCCAGCATAAGAGAGGCAATTGGCCAACACAATTGCATATAGAATGAGGAAACTCTATCTTATCATTCGTTATCAATCGTTGACCAATTTTGATATCTCTCACCCTGTTGATGTGACACAAGAATCATATTGCTTCAGAATTCAAGATTCAATTTCATCTCATCCATCTGGACTTGCCCAAATTTTGAAAAACACTTTGATATTTTGACAAGTTATCTTTTTTTAGAAATTGAACTTGAGCATGAATGTAATCCTGATCCCCCAGTTGGTTATTCTATTTCATTTTTTGATTCAATAATGACTCCGGTATCTTTATCGGATTTTTTTTAATAATCCGGAGTCAACATTGAATCCTTTACCAGTACATCGTGAAGTTGAATCACCAATACTTTACGATCACATTCTGTTAATGAGGAAAGTTTGTGAACATCAATTCTTTAATTTGGACTCCATTTTTGACCAAGGACTAGTGATGACCAAGGATACATGTGTGACAACTATCACTAAGAGGTTAGCATATTAGTGGAGCATTAGTAGTTAGTAACCATGATTTTTTTAACTTTATTTTAGAAATAATATTAAAATCATAAATAACTTCTCTTCGATATTTCAATCTCTGTTTTCACCGTATTTTTCTCTTTTCATTATTTATTTATTTTCTTTTGATTCTTTGAAACATAGAAGAACCATTAACACACACGTGAATATACCGTAAATCTTCTATCATCTCTCGTCCTTGTGGATTTGACCCGTTTAGCCTCTAAGCTATAACGGAAGTATCAAGGAAGCCAAAGCGCACACACTTTAATTTCTGATTTCAAAATGACACTTTTCGTGCACGAGTTCACCCCGATCAACCACTATCGATGTCATTGGGCAACGGTTCCCTCACTGGTTCACCATTCTCTAGTAGAGCAGGGAATCGGTTAAGTAATTCTCCACTCTTTTGAATAGTTGCATTTCAGCGAACACTGTTCAAACTACAACATCATAGCCCACATATTTGAAGCACTGATACAACGTGGAGGGGACGATTCAGTTGGCATGGATCCATGATCGTCCGTGAAAGAGATTGTAAGATGTGTCAGCTGATGATGCAACACATCTCTGTTGGCCCAAGGTTACAATCACCCAGTTATTGAGTTTTGATGATTACAAAACATAAATAGTTATTTGTGCTAATCATATTTTAGTTTTTAATTGTGTTTTAGGGTTCTAAGGATTCAAGATGTCTTCTTCCCTAAAGGAAGGTATTTTTGACTCAAGATTGACTTAATTCGGGATCAAGGATTCAAGCTATTCAACATTGTATATGGTTAAGCCCTAATTTGAAGATCTTGTAGTCACCTAAGAACCATTGTAAGAATTAGTTTGTTAAAGAGTAAGGTTATGATAAGTTGGCTCAAGAATACACACACACTTTCACTTTTCAAAATACGGTTTTTGTTTTGGTTAGTTGGATTAGGTGCATGTCTTGATTGATATACATGTCTCAAAATATTTCATATTTTACATCTAGTTTAAATCATGTATCTCATCCCTTATAGCATGATACTTAAACATCAAACCATTTAAGAATATTTTAAAAATTCTTCAAAGTTTAAAAAGATTTCCAAAAATAATACTGTTTCAGGCCTTACGGTCGACTGGGCGGTCGACCGGATCTATTTCTGGCCTGATCGGTCGACCGGAACGGTCGACCGGGCCTTGTGGCATTGGCGTGCACGTTTGTGCACGTCTGCCGATCGACCCGACAGGTCGACCGACTGACAGACCCTTGCTCTCGGGTTTTGTCGGTCGACCGGGTGATTAGTATACAAATGTGCATATTTTATCACATAATTCCCATGCATTTAGTTAATAAATAAATGATTTTTACTCATCTTCTCTATATATTTACAGGTCCACAACTGAAATGAGAGAAAGCCCAATAATCCTTTAATTAGCAATAATTAAAGTGATTTATTCAAAGCCCAAGATAGAGCCCAAGATTTGAATTTGGATTCAGTTACGATCTGCGCGCCAATTGAAGATTCCAGAAGGTCCACGTGGCTGAACAAACTCGTAACAACCCACAATAGAAATCTGTTGCACAACTGAATCCGTTTGGCCGCGCCTTGCCGCGCGCGCGGCAGATCTGGGGCCGTTGAGCCCCAGATTCTGCCAGCTGGTCCCTCTTCTGGAGAGTTCTCTCTGCAGCCTATAAATACAGCACAAGGACCTGCGAGAAAAGACAGAATGGAGAAGAGAGGAGAAATTGTTAGTTGTTGTAATTTTCATAGGTTTTTCTCTAGGTTTAGTTCTTTAGTCCCTCTTCTTCTTCCCTAGATACTTTGTAAAAGAGAGAGATTGTGAGAGAGAGAGCTTGTGTAATCAAGGTGTGACAACTTGAAGCAACAAGGATTCATCCATTCTCCTTCCTCTACTTGAGATTGTTCTAGTTTACTTGCTTTCTTTAATTGCTTTCTTTACTTGCTTGCTTTAAATCCTTGCAATTTAATTCATGCTTTGTTTTACTTTTCTTATGGCTTGTAGCTAATTCTTTCTCCATGTACTAGCTAACCACTAGCCTTGCCATCTTCACTAACTCATGGGTGATTGCTTATTTCATCTTGCAAGTTGGATGGTCTTCTCTTCTCCGATGGGTTAAACCACCCTTCATCTACATGAGAAAGTAATTAGATCAACACGCAAGACAAACCTACGCCGATGAAATCAACATGAGGCACGCCTTCACTATCACGGAGTTTGGTAAGCTTTGGCAAGGTAGTAAGGTAAGCTAGTCATGGTTTGATTCTTCAAGTTTTCATTCTTTCTAGTGTTAATACCAAATCCAATCTTGATTTCTTTTCACTTTCCATCATGAACTTATTCATCCATTCTTTCATTTCTTGTTCCATGATTGTTTTATTCTATTAAGCATAGAAGACACTTCGTTTACATTTCTTCACTACGATTCGTAACGCTTCTATCGCTAGCTCTCCCTGAGAATCGACTCGGTATAGCCTTATGCTATAGCGGAGATAGGAAAGGATACATCGATACATTTACATACACCTTTCTCATCTAATCAAATTTTTGGCGCCGTTGCCGGGGAGAGCAACGGATTTTCTTTAAAGTGAAGAACTAAACGAATCTTCTTCTCTGTTGCAGGTTACAGGTTGAAGAACAGGAAAATTTTAATTGCAGTGACATATAAGTGGACCTGGGCCTCTGCTCTCGAAAGCAGAGACCAGGATCCCTCAGTTTTGCCGCGGAATCCTGGTTTTTGCCGCGGATCTGCGGCAATCCTGAGTTGACTACTCACAAAATTTCTGCAGGGTCTCCAGCTCTGCAAAATACATCTGCTGCTATACTTGAATTCCTGTATTTTTCACCATATACCTGCTAATTTAATCAACAGTAAAAATTTGGTTGAAAAGTTAAAATTGATTAGACATTTGCATTTCTAGGCACGTGTCTTTTCAATTCATTTACTTTTACTGTTGAAGAGTGCTGGAGGCAAGGTACGTTTTGCATTGCATGTAGACTAGGAATCATCTCTTGCTTGATTTTCATGCTTTGAGTGAATTCTAGTTATATATTTTTGTACACTTGCACAATTCAATTTTAAGGGCATAACCCATAAATAAGATAAGGTGAGGGATTTCATTACCCTTTCCTTAGCCCAAAAACCACCATCCCAGCACTCACTAACCCAAGCCTAATTTAATAAAAAAATAGACGTTGGCCCTAGGGACATCTCGGACTCATCTAGGAGATTATCCTAAGGGGGAAAGTGTTGGAAATAGACTCTTGCAAAATCAGTGTCTAGGAAAGGGATTGAGGGCCGAAAGCCCGAAGGTTGCTGGTTACTTAATTAAGGAACGTCTCTGACGGAAAACCTCCCACCAACCTTGCCCTTCCCTGGCTGATTAACTTGTGGTCTACGTCTACAGTAAACCTCCCGTGGACGATCTAATCAGTTAGGAGTCGTCTAGGTCTAGGTCAACCATTCTTTTGGCTTGGTTTTGATTTTTTTTCTTTTCTTTTTGTTTGTTGTTTGATTTTTCTTTTTTGTTTATGATTGTTTGTGATATGGAATTCAACAATAATAATTCTTTCAATCCGAACATGAATCCATATTTCACACCAACTCCATTCTATTCGGATAATTCCAACCCGGTGTTTTATAATATGCACCAACCAAATACACCGGGTTGGCCTTATCCGAATCAATATGACCCATACCCCCATCTAATAATTCTAATTTCCATAATAATTTCAACTCTTCACCGAGTCATTGGGGATTCACGTACCCCGAGTCAAATTCTCAAATTCCTTGTCCACCATATTCACCTTATACACAACATTCATTCCCCGATTTTGCTTCTTATATTCCTTTTTCTGAACCATCAATTGAAGAAAAATCTGAGTTACTAAGGAGTTTAGAAGTCAATCTTCAGAGGGCTGAGCAACAACGTCAAGAAACCTTTGCCCCTCCAATTCCACAGTATTTTCAAGAGTCTTACTCAGTTCCACCTTTTCCTAATGAACAACCATTTGCCTTGGAAATGAGTAAAGATCTCTTGTGTGAGTCCATTCTTCCATCACCACACATTTTTGACTCACAATTTCATCACCAATTCCAAAACAATTCTTCATCTTTTCAACAAAATAATGAACCAATGAATTGTGAAAAGATGCTTGAATTCCTGACTCATGCTCGAAATGATCGTAACCGTGACATAGATTTGATGATCCAAACTCTACATTCTCATCCTATTTCTAATGTCACTAACCATTCTGTCAAAGAGTCATGTTGTTTTGGAAATCAAGATTCAATTTCAGCACAACTACCTGAACTTGTCCAAACTTCAGATCCCATTGATGTTTTGGCAAGTTTTCCTTTTCCTGAGATTGAACTTGAACATGAATATGATCTTGAACTTTCACTTGATGATTCAATTCTACTTCCTGATCCAATTATGACTCCCATATCTTTACATGATTTCACTTCATTTTCCGAGTCAGTATTGGATCCAGTTCCTATCCATTGTGAAATTGAATCACCAATCTTTTATGAGGATCATGTCGAACTTGACCAATTATACCTTTTTGAAGATCCTATTGATAAATTGGCAAGTTCACATTTTTGTGGAATTGAACTCAATGAGGAATGTGACTTTGATCCTCAAGTTTGTGATTTAGTTCAAATACCTGAATCATTATTGACTCCGGTTATATTACCCAATTTGAGTAACATTCTAGAGTCAGTTTTGATTCCCATCCCTCCTGAACTTGAATCACCAATCTTAGATAGTCACATTCCATCATGGGGAAATGAATGTGAACCTGAGCTTTATCTTTTTGATTTGGACCCACTTCCTGAACCGATCTCGACTCCCGAATCTTTACTTGACCTAAGTATTTTTCCTGAGTCGGTATTAGTACCATATTTCCCAAGTCCAAATCAATCATTCCATTTTTTCATACTCCGTTCTTGGACAAGGTGATTGATATATTTGACTCAGAAATTTATTATGGAAGATGGAAATTAGATGGGGTCATGTACTTAATAAAAATCTTTAATTGATTCATCTTTTTAGTGGGTCATATTCATGATATTTTGGTGGGTTCCTCAAACCCAACGTAATAATGATTGGGCCATGTTTCGTGGACCAATCAGACCACCACCGGAACCACCACCTTATGGTAATTTTTCTCCTTCCTTACTAACTTAGAGTTTTTAGATTTTCTTTCTTTTACACTTCTTTTAGAAATTAATAATTAAAAATAAAAAAAATAAAAAAAAATGAGGAGGGATTTTATGCTAAAAGGAGTTTCCACACTTTCCAAATTCAAAATCTTTCTAAATTCCTAGGTTTCCTCATATTCCAAGTCCCTAGGGTCAAAGTTATTTTCAAAACTTCCAAATCCCTAGGGTAAATTCATTTTTAACCTAGGGATAGTAGTGGGATTCTAAAGTTCTCTCCTTTCTATAAATAGCCCCTCTTCCACACACTTCCTCCCTCAAACGAAATTATCATATCAAATCTAAAAAACTCCTTCTCCAGCGCCGCAACTGAAATTTTCCCTTTCCCAGTTCTCTCCGATCTGCCGCAAAACCGCGGCCCCAGCCGAGCTTCTGCGGCAATTCTGACGACTCCTGCGCGCCGCCAGAGTCCGTTCCGATCGATTTCAAGTTCTTGTTGGTGATCTGGTGCTACATCTTCATTCAGAGCTTCCTGAACCCACTGCAGAGATCGAAATTCTTCCCCCCACGAATTCCGGGGGTGGTTCGAATTCTAAATCTCTTCTTTTTACCGATTTGATCTTAAATTCATAGTATGGCACCTCCAATTTTTGTTGAGAAAGATTTTGGGCGGATATTGAGTGATCCAAATGGTTATGGGCATGTGTTTTTAGAGAGAATTAGGGCTTGGAATTGGTACACGTTAGTATACGACAACACTGAGACCGATGCATTTTATTGTCCCGACTTGGTGACAATGTTTTACACACACATTGACCAAGCATCAATTGATCCACACATGTACCAGTTTACTGTACACATGCCCACAGGAGACCTACTTGTCACGCTTCCTCTTCTTGAGGAAATCACCTCTATCCCAACCATCACACAACATAGCGAGCCTCTCCCGTTGATTGAGTATATAACTATTATGGGGCTCGTTGTACTGAGCAGGATCGTGGGCTCAAAGCCAGCACGACATTTAGAAATATTCACTGCGTTGGACGTTGGATCCAACGAAACATTTTAGGGCTAGACCACACCTCCTCTTTCAACAGACCAGTGTTGCAAATTATACATGATTTAATGACTCGTCAACACTCGGTTTGTTTGAATAAGGTCATCTTCCATGCACTTATAGCCAACTCTTCACGCACACGAGGTGCCAAATACTCCCATCCCATATTGATTACACGTTTTGTAGGACTTTCCTACCAGCTGATGTATTTGATTCATTCGACCGAGTGTTTGTTGCACCCGAGAGACCTACCAGTTCGTATAATAGTTGTTTGCATGCGGTCTGGACACCTACTGTCCAGCCCGAGGATGTACCGGTAGAGTCCTCCTCTGAGGAGAGTTTTGCGGATGAAGATGAACCTGAGTTTTGGAGGCAGGACCCCCCACATGATACACATGCCTTCATGTCCTCCATCTGGAAGGGCATGAAGAAGATTTTTAGAGGGCAAGTGAGACTGAGGAAAAAGGTAGAGGAGCAATCCTCTAGGTTAGATAGCATTGAGGCCACGCTGAGGAGATCACAGTCAGCTGGACCCAGCACCACTGCGGGTCCAAAGCGACAGAGGGGGTAGTTTCTTACCTTTTACCTATTTCATGCATCATTTCATCTTGCATACATTGGGGACAATGCATGAGATAGGTATGGGGGGGTATGTACTAACATAGGACTTTTTATTTTCTTTATAGGATTTTTATTTTTTAGGATTTTTATTTTTATTTTTTTAGGTCTTCCATTTTATTTTTAGATTTTATCTTTTTTCTAGATTTTCCACTTTCTTTTTAGATTTTACCTTTTCTTTTAGAAAAAAAAATATATAATAATAATAATAATAATAAAATAAAAACTTTTTGAAAAAAAGAGACAAAGTTTTGATCTATTTTTAAGAAAATTAAGATGTATCTTAGGAATTAAGAAAGCCTTAATTATGACATCTTAAACCTAGTTGAAATAATAAATCTTGTTTGAAATTATAGGATAAGTAAGTAAAATTGGTGAGATATTTTTATCTTGAATTTTTTGCCTTAGATTGTATGCACTTCACACTTACACATTTCTTGGGATGGAAACAAAGACCAAAATGCCATAAAAAAAAAAAAAAAAAGAAAAAAAAAGAAAAAAAAATAAATAAATAAAAAATCACTTATTAAGCTGGATAATTATGCCTCAAGAAGCATGGTTATTCACGCCTAACGGTGAAAAATATCACTCATTAAGCTGGAGAATTATGCCTCAAGAAGCATGATTATTCACGCCTAACGGTGATCAAAAGAATAATCCCCTTTAGTTTTGTGACCTTTTTTACTCGAGACCTTAAACCCGAGGGATGTTTTCTCATCTGGTGCCCTAAGACCGACTGGTTTGGGAGTCATCGGTTAAAGGCTCGTTACAAGGGTGAACTAGAAAGCCTAAACTAAGGGAAGAAAAAAGCAGAAAAATATATATATAAATAAATAAATGGCTTGATGGTTGGAGTTGAAATCCCAGAAATTTTCACAGAGCACGGTGTGCATATTATCTAGGTTTATGAAAGATAAAATATTCAATCCAATTTTGAATTCTTACCTTAATTGAAAACAAGATCTTGCATGGAGACTAAGTTTAAGGAAGAATGATTATAGGTGGACTTATGACCTAAGATCACTTATATTTTTGCAAAAATAGTTCGAAAACATGTCTCTCTTTCAAAATGCATTTTCAAAACACTAACATTTGTTTTCTTTCTTTATGGATTTTGTGGGTGTAATCCGCTGAAAACCCTCAGGAGACAACACTCCTCCTCTAGGGTAACCTAGAGGTTTAACGGCTTGTTGCACACGCTCAGTGCAATCGCGTCACCTGCGAAAGTGGTGTAATAAAATTGTTAGTTAGGATTTTCTTTTCTTTTTCTTTGTTTTGCTCGGGACGAGCAAAAGAATAAGTGTGGGGGTGTGATTAGTATACAAATGTGCATATTTTATCACATAATTCCCATGCATTTAGTTAATAAATAAATGATTTTTACTCATCTTCTCTATATATTTACAGGTCCACAACTGAAATGAGAGAAAGCCCAATAATCCTTTAATTAGCAATAATTAAAGTGATTTATTCAAAGCCCAAGATAGAGCCCAAGATTTGAATTTGGATTCAGTTACGATCTGTGCGCCAATTGAAGATTCCAGAAGGTCCACGTGGCTGAACAAACTCGTAACAACCCACAACAGAAATCTGTTGCACAACTGAATCCGTTTGGCCGCGCCTTGCCGCGCGCGCGCCGCAGATCTGGGGCCGTTGAGCCCCAGATTCTGCCAGCTGGTCCCTCTTCTGGAGAGTTCTCTCTACAGCCTATAAATACAGCACAAGGACCTGCGAGAAAAGACAGAATGGAGAAGAGAGGAGAAATTGTTAGTTGTTGTAATTTTCATAGGTTTTTCTCTAGGTTTAGTTCTTTAGTCCCTCTTCTTCTTCCCTAGATACTTTGTAAAAGAGAGAGATTGTGAGAGAGAGAGCTTGTGTAATCAAGGTGTGACAACTGAAGCAACAAGGATTCATCCATTCTCCTTCCTCTACTTGAGCTTGGTTCTAGTTTACTTGCTTTCTTTAATTGCTTTCTTTACTTGCTTGCTTTAAATCCTTGCAATTTAATTCATGCTTTGTTTTACTTTTCTTATGGCTTGTAGCTAATTCTTTCTCCATGTACTAGCTAACCACTAGCCTTGCCATCTTCACTAACTCATGGGTGATTGCTTATTTCATCTTGCAAGTTGGATGGTCTTCTCTTCTCCGATGGGTTAAACCACCCTTCATCTACATGAGAAAGTAATTAGATCAACACGCAAGACAAACCTACGCCGATGAAATCAACATGAGGCACGCCTTCACTATCACGGAGTTTGGTAAGCTTTGGCAAGGTAGTAAGGTAAGCTAGTCATGGTTTGATTCTTCAAGTTTTCATTCTTTCTAGTGTTAATACCAAATCCAATCTTGATTTCTTTTCCACTTTCCATCATGAACATATTCATCCATTCTTTCATTTCTTGTTCCATGATGTTTTATTCTATTAAGCATAGAAGACACTTCGTTTACATTTCTTCACTACGATTCGTAACGCTTCTATCGCTAGCTCTCCCTGAGAATCGACTCGGTATAGCCTTATGCTATAGCGGAGATAGGAAAGGATACATCGATACATTTACATACACCTTTCTCATCTAATCACCGGGGCAGTCGACCGACAGAACAAACAATTCTTTTTGTTTAGCCTGCGATCGACCAACCGGTCGACTGAGTCCAACGGCTCTTTTGCCAAAGAGACTGTCGGTCGACCGGACCGGTCGACCGACAGCCGCCAGCAGCCCCCAACGGCTAGTTTCTTGAAATCTGTTTTCTGAATTTGATTTTGATATTTCTTTCAGCTATCTTTAAATTTCTTGAGGCTATTACTGACCTATTGACCTAGATTAAATGATGAAATGTTCTTTTCTAATCCCTATAAATAGATGGCATTGGTCCCTTGTTGAAAGTAATAAAAATCTCTATTGTTTTCAAGTTTCAAAAGAAAAAAATTTTTCAAGCTCTCACTTTCTAAAAGTGCTTTCTTGGTTAAAGCTTTTCAGTTGTTTTCAAGCTTCTTTTACTTCTTTACAACTGAATTTTCTCACTTCACTTCTTGAGTCAAAAATCATCCCCACTCTATAAGAAGTTGTAAGAGAGAAGTGTGTGGTCTTTTGATCACCTAGTTACTTGTATTTTCTTGTGTTGAGATCCCTCTTGTGTAGAGGTTGGATTGGTGGGAGTTGGATATTCCGGTCTTGTGTAGATCAATTGTAATTCCCTTAGGTGTAAAAGTTCCGGTATGAAAATTCCTTTGCGGATTTAGTGGAAATCCTCACGGTGGTGGAGGCGGGGACGTAGAGCAGTGGCTCGAAACTCAAAACAAATTCCTTGTGTTTGCGATTGGTTTCCTTATTGCTTTTTCATTGCTTTACATTTCTATCTTGTGATATCTCTTACTTGCATTTCATTATTGCACCCATTTCATTTACTTGCATTTTTGATCTTTACTCATCTCAACAAGAAAGCAATTACGCGCCTTAACTCATAATATAGAGGAATCAAAGAGGAGAAGTTCTAGAGCCCTTCATGGGGAATTAGACTTCAATTTCTTGTTTTGAGTAACCGGTTGCATCATACATACATACTTGTTTAAAAAGATCATTAGATTAGCATTAACACCTATTCATCCTCTAGGTGTTTTCAATTCGTATCAGAGCTTTGGTCTCTAGGCTCTTGGCTTAACAACCTTAGAGTGATATTTTATTGCTAATTACTCTATTCATTTTTCATCCTCATACACTTAGTAAAAATGGCCGAAGGAATTAAGACCCCACCCAAGTTTGATGGCCTTAACTTTCCCATATGAAAGGTTAAGATGACCGTGTTTTTGCAATCCTTAGGGAGTCGGGTTGCAAAGGCGGTGACCAAACCTTTTAGTGCACCCTTGGTGATGAGGACACTTGGTCTGATATTGCCACGAAAGAGTTTGACGCTAATACTAGGGCACACTATGCCTTACTTCAAGCTCTTAATGACGATGATATTTCTAGGGTTATTCATTGCAAATCCGCTCATGAGATTTGGACTCACTTACTTGTCACTCATGAGGGAACTTCACAAGTAAAGAGGGCAAAAATCGACCTTCTTCGTTTTCAATATGAAAACTTTTCTATGCAAGAGAATGAAACCATAGATGATATGGTTACTAAGTTTACAAAGATTACTAATAGACTTTCTTCTTTAGGTGACAACATTGACAACGACCAAAAAGTGAGAAAGATCATCTGTGCACTCCCTCCATCTTAGGAAGTCAAAGCCACAACTTTGAAGGAGCTCAACGATAAGAAATGGAGCATATCGGTCTCATTGGGAATCTCAAGACCCATGAGATGGAAAGAAAAGCAAGAGAAGAGATGGCTCCTCCCAAGAAGAAAGCAATTGCCTTCAAGAGCTCTTCCACCTACTCCGACAAGGATGATGAAGAAGAGGATGATAAATATCTTTCTCTTCTTGTAAAGAACGTTCGGAGAATGTACAACAAGGCAATGTTTCAAAATAGAAGGAGATGGCAAGGTAAAGAAGAGAAGAAAATCATTTGCTTCAATTGCCGGAAGCCGGGTCACATTGTTGCGGAATGTCCGAAAACAAAGGCAAACCCTCCACCTCCAAGAAGCCATAATAAAAGAAAGCTTTAAAGGCTACTTGGGATTTAGAGAGTGAATCTGATGAGGAAGTCGACACCGCCAACATGTGCTTCATGGCAAATGAAAACACAAGTAAGGTAACTCCCGATACATCCATTGATTGTGAACTATCTATAGATAAACTAGGAGAAGCTTTTGAAGAACTATCTCATAACTATGATTTTCTCAAAAAGAAATACTTGAAAATGAAAAAGGAAAATGAATCACTCAACCACAAAGTTTTCATTCTCACAAAAGAAAAAGATGAATTGTTTTCAACTCTTTCTTCTACTCAAAAGGATTTTGATGACTATAAAATTTCTTGCAAAGGTCAATTTTCACAAGTTGATGAAAACAAGATTTCCTTGCTAAAGAAGAAAATTGATTCATTAGGAGTAGTTTTGAAGAAATGTGAATTTGATAAAACTAGACTAGAGGCTATGTTTCCTAAGAAACATGTCCCAAAGAAACATTCACATGCTATTCATACTCATGATCATAAATCACAACCTTTACATCATGCTAAGCACCCTAAACATGCCCACACTCCACACACTCATCATGCATTCATGTATGGTAAAGTTTTTTCATGCACATATTATGGCCGTAAAGGTCATTGGTTAAATTTTGCTATGATAGGATTAATGCATCGCATAATCATATTTGGGTTCGGAATACTAACATTCAAGGACCCAAGAAAGTTTGGGTACCAAAGTCAACAAATTTGTTAAATGATGTAGGTACATTCCAAAGCCCAACGACATAAGGAGTGGTGGTATCTTGATAGTGGTTGCTCAAGGCACATGACTTGGGATATCAACAACTTCGCAGCCCTATCAAGATACCATGAAGGTGGCACCGTCACCTTCGGAGATGACGCCAAAGGAAAAATCATTGGTATTGGTAATGTTAAACTTGATACATCTCCTTTAATAGAAAATGTTGTTTTAGTTGATGACCTCAAGCATAATTTCTTGAGTGTTAGTCAATTTTGTGACAAAGGTTTTAATGTTATTTTTAATGACCTAGCATGTAGTTTTATTAATAGACAATCAAATACATGTATATTTTCCGAATTTCATGAAAATAATGTATACATGATTGATATGTCTAAAATACTATGCAATGCTACTTGTTTGAATGCCCTCTATGATGACTCTTGGTTGTGGCATAGGAGATTAGGCCACATTCTTTTGACCATCTATCTAGATTAAACAACAAAAAAATGGTGAAAGGTATTCCTTGTTTGAAATTTGAAAATGACCGCATTTGTGATGCGTGCCAACTTGGGAAACAAACCAAGTCCTCTTTCAAATCAATCAAGGATATCATGACATCACGACCTTTGGAGTTGATCCATATGGATTTGTTTGGTCCTACACAAACTAAAAGTCTAAGTGGGTATTGTTTTGCTTTCATTTTAGTTGATAATTTCTCTCGTTTTACTTGGGTTTTCTTTTTAGAACACAAAAATCAAGCATTTTCATATTTTCAAGCCTTTAAGAAAAGAGTTGAAAAAGGAAAAAGATTCTTCTATTTTAAGAATAAGAAGTGATAGAGGTGGTAAATTCAATAACCAACCCTTTACCACATTTTACGAAGAACATGGAATTAAGCATGAACTATCTTGTCCTAGAACTCCACAACAAAATGGAGTCGTTGAGAGGAAAAATCGTACATTACAAGAGATGGCTAGGACAATGATAAATGAGTACAGTCTCCCTCATTATCTATGGGTCGAGGCCGTTAACACATCTTGCTACATATCAAATAGGATTTTCTTATGAAAAAATACTTCTAAAACATCTTTTGAGATTTATTTTTAAGAAAACCAAATGTTCATACTTTAAAGTTTTTGGTTGTAAATGTTTTGTTTTGAATACTAAAGATAATTAAGGTAAATTTGATGCAAAATCTTATGATGCAATCTTTGTTGGTTACTCTAACACTAGTAAAGCTTATAGAGTTTTCAATAAGTCATCCTTGACTATTGAAGAATCTATACATGTAAAGTTTGAGGAATCTAATGTGTTTGTTGAGAATGTTGTAGAAATAGATTCCCTAAATGAAGACATAGAGAAAATTACTTTGAAGGACTCACCTACTCTTGAAGACATGCCAAAGGGTGATGAAGAAAATGAAATTCAAGAAGTTGAAGTGGAGACAACTCAACCACTTCTAAAAGATTGGAGATTCAATCCACATCATCCCAAGAACTTATTATAGGTGAAGTATCAAAAGGGGTAACTACTCGTTCTAAACTTCATGATCTTTGTGGGCACTATGCATTTATTTCTCATTTTGAACCAAAGAACATCCTCGAAGCCGAGAGCGACTTATATTGGTTGCTTACCATGCAAGAGGAGCTAAATCAATTCGAGCGTAACCAAGTTTGGCATTTTGTTCCTAGGCCCCACGATAGACCAACAATTGGTACTAAGTGGATCTTTAAGAACAAGTTTGATGAGTCGGGAAATGTTATTAGGCATAAAGCTAGGTTAGTGGCCCAAGGTTACACTCAAGTCAAAGGTATCAATTTTGAGGAAACTTTTGCACCCGTAGCACGACTTGAAGCCATACGGATGATACTTGAATTTGCTTCATATAAAGATTTTAAACTTTTTCAAATGGATGTAAAAAGTGCTTTCTTAAATGGATTTATTGAAGAGGAGGTGTATATTGAACAACCCCCCGGGTTTGTTGATCCTACACATCCGGATTTTGTTTTCAAACTAGACAAAGCTCTTTATGGTTTAAAACAAGCCCCTAGGGCTTGGTATGAAAGACTTTCTTCATTTCTTATTTCTAATGGTTTTAATAAAGGAAAAATAGATACTACCTTGTTTACAAAACATGTTGAAAATGATATACTTATAGTTCAAATATATGTTGATGATATCATATTTGGTTCTACTAATGAAAACCTTTGCAAAGCTTTTGAATCATGCATGAAAGAGGAATTTGAGATGTCTATGATGGGCGAGCTTAACTACTTCCTTGGTCTCCAAATCAAGCAAAGAAAGGATGGGATTTTCATCAATCAAGCCAAGTATACGAAAGAACTTATCAAGAAATTGGGCTTGAAGGGGCTAAGACAAGCAAAACTCCCATGGCTACCACCTCAAAGCTTGACAAGGATGAACAAGGTACAAATGTAGACATTAAACTCTACCATAGCATGATTGGTAGCTTGTTGTATCAACGGCTAGTAGGCTGGACATTATGTTTGTGTATGTCTTGTGCTCTATTTCAATCGTATCCTAAAGAGTCCCATTTGATTGCGGTAAAACGCATTATTAGATACCTTAAGGGCACAATTGAAATGGGTTTATGGTATCCGAAGACGGACAATTTTCAATGACGAGTATTTCGGATGCCGACTATGCGGGTTGTAGAGTGGATAGGAAGAGTACAAGTAGAACATGTCAATTTCTCGGTAATTGTCTTGTTTCATGGTCTTCCAAGAAATAAAATTCGGTAGCCCTCTCAACCGCGGAGGCGGAGTATGTTACGGCGGGGGCTTGTTGTGCACAAGTCCTTTGGATGAAACATACTCTCCTTGACTATGATTTGCATTATGACCATATTAAAATATTCTGTGATAATACTAGTACTATTCATATGACTAAAAATGCAAATCAATATAGTAAGACTAAGCACATTGACATTCGGTATCACTTTCTTAGAGATCATTATGAGAAAGGTGATATTGACATTGATTATGTTTCTACCGATTTTTAACTTGCCGATATATTTACAAAACTACTAGACTATACTAGATTCTCTTTTATTTGTGGTGAATTGAATGTTTGTGTTATGGATTCATGAAATTTTTTTTTAACAATGTTTATCCTTTTTGATGTATGACAAAAAGGGGGAGAAAAAGTTAGTTTATTATTTTTAGTTTTGAGTTATGTATTTTGAGTTTTGAGTTTTGAGTTTTGAATTTTGAGTTTTGAGTTATGTGTTTTTATGTTTTGAGTTATTGAGCTATATGTTTTTGAATTCTTATGTCTTTCTTATGCCAAGTTCTTGTTTTACTTTTCATTCATGTATATAGCCATAGCATGATTTGAGGGGAGCCTCCATGCTCCTTTCCCATTTCCCCCCTTTTTTTTGTAAAATAACTCATATGTTTTGTCATCATAAAAAAGGGGAAGATTATTGGCCCAAGATTACAATCACCCGATTTTGAGTTTTGATGATTACAAAACATATATAGTAGTTGTACTAATCATATTTAGTGTTTTAAGTGTGTTTCAGGGTTCTAAAGATTCAAGATGTCTTCTTCCTAAAGGAAGGTATTTTTGACTCAAGATTTACTTAATTTAGGATCAAGGATTCAAGCTACTCAACATTGCATATAGTGAAGCCCTAATTTGAAGATCTTATAGTCACTTAAGAGCCATTGTAAGAATTAGTTTGTTAAAGAGTGAGGTTATGATAAGTTGGCTCAAGAATACACACACACTTTCACTTTTCAAATACGGTTTTGTTTTGGTTAGTTGGATTAGGTGCATGTCTTGATTGATATACATGTCTCAAAATATTTCATATTTTTACATCTAGTTTAAATCATGTATCTCATCCCTTATAGCATGCTACTTAAACATCAAACCATTTAAGAATATTTTAAAAATTCTTCAAAGTTCAAAAAGATTTCCAAAAATAATACTGTTTCAGGCCTTACGTCGACCGGGCGGTCGACCGGATCTATTTCAGACCTGATCGGTCGACCAGACCGGTCGACCGATCCTTGTGGCATTGGCGTGCACGTTTGTGCACGTCTGCCGGTCGACCGGACCAGTCGATCGACTGACAGACCCATGCTCTTGGGTTTTGTCGGTCGACCGGTTGGTCGACCGACAGAACAAACAATTCTTTTTGTTTAGCCTGCGGTCGACCAACCGGTCGACCGAGTCCAATGGCTCTTTTGCCAGATAGACTGCCGGTCAATCGGGCCGGTCGACCGACAGCCGCACAGCAGCCCCCAACAGCTAGTTTCTTGAAATCTATTTTCTAGATTTGATTTTGATATTTCTTTTAGCTATCTCTGAATTTCTTGAGGCTATTATCTGACCTATTGACCTAGATTAAATGATGAAATGATCTTTTCTAATCCCTATAAATAGATGGCATTGGTCCCTTGTTGAAAGTAAGAAAAATCTCTATTGTTTTCAAGTTTCAAAAGAAAAGAAAAATTTTCAAGCTCTCACTTTCTAAAAGTGCTTTCTTGGTTAAAGTTTTTCAGTTGTTTTCAAGCTTCTTTACTTCTTTACAACTGAATTTTCTCACTTCACTTCTTGAGCCAAAAATCATCCCCACTCTATAAGAAGTTGTGAGAGAGAAGTGTGTGGTCTTTTGATCACCTAGTTACTTGTATTTTCTTGTGTTGAGATCCCTCTTGTGCAGAGGTTGGATTGGTGGGAGTTGGTTAATCCGGTCTTGTGTAGACCAATTGTAAACCCCTTGGGTGTAAAGGTTCCGGTGTGGAAATTCCCTTCACGGATTTAGTGAAAATCCTTCACGGTGGTGGAGGCGGGGACGTAGAGCAGTGGCTCGAACCTCGAAACAAATTCCTTGTGTTTGCGATTGGTTTCCTTATTGCTTTTTATTGCTTTACATTTCTATCTTGTGTTATCTCTTGCTTGCACTTCATTATTGCACCCATTTCATTTACTTGCATTTTTTGGTCTTTACTCATCTCAACAAGAAAGCAATTACGCGCCTCAACTCATAATCTAGAGGAATCAAAGAGGAGAAGTTCTAGAGCCCTTCACGGGAAATTCGGCTTCAATTTCTTGTTTTGAGTGACCGGTTGCATCATACATACATACTTGTTTAAAAAGATCATTTGATTAGCATTAACACCTATTCACCCTCCCTCTAGGTGTTTTTCAATCTCTTCTAATTTCAAATCTCCAATTTGGCATCAGATGTAACACCTCCTCCTCAGAATACGTACCCAGATACATATCCCAAATTTTCGAGCATATTTCCTTATTTTCTCGAATTTATTTGTGCTCGTTTAGCGGTACTGTTTGATCTGACCTTTCTGGTCGCCGGATTTGATCAATTTTAGTTTCAAGCACTTTATTCTAATATTATATATTTTTCATGATTTTTCAGAATTTTTCTGACTTACTTTAATAAAATCTCTAAAATAGGTATTAATCGGTACCGCCGATTATTCTCGAAATTTTAAATTGCAGACAAAGTCAAATTTTCAGAAACTGCTTTCACATTTTTTTAAAATAATATATACTATCTTAATGCATTTTTTGGATTTTTCTGAATTTATCTAAATTTCAGCCAGATTCGATGTCTACCGTATCGATGGCTAATTCCAGGATTTTTAGTTTGAAAATGAGATTGAATTTCTAAAATCCGATTTCACAATAATACTCAATATAATATTCATGATTGTAGAAAATTTGTGGAGATCTTTCTGAGATACAAAATTTTCGGGCATTTCCGATATTTTCTGAAAATTTCCCGCATCCGCGACCGAGCCCGGGGATTTCACAATTTCATTTATTTTCCTTTTTCTCCAAATATTTTTTCACTTTTCTTTTCCTTTTTCCTTTTTTCCTTCCTTCCTTTACCTTCCAACAATTTCTAAACATTTCTACTTTTTTCTCCAACATTCTACTATATTCCACCAAAAAATCTGTCCTCCAAAGTATCCTAATCCACTCATCACTCCTCTACCATCACCAAGGCCGGCCAAGACACCTCACCCCTTCACCATTTCACAAAAAAAAAAACCCTAACCCTAATCCTTCCCTTCTCCTTTAAACTCCAACTCCAAAACAACTCCATTTCCTTCTCCTTTCATCTTCATACCTCCATCAAAATTTTAAAACCACTATATTGTCCTTCATCCTCACTACAACTACAACAACACCACCTAAAATACTTCACCATCATCTTCTTCCTCCTCCATCTCCATTTTAATCCACCACAAATTATAAAACTCCACCAAAATTTCACCATTTCTTTTACCTTCTCCAAAACAACCAACACCAACATATCCTTCCACCAAACTACCCCCACTCCATCTCTGCCTAGGCCAGCCACCACCCTAAGCCTAAGGCCGGCACCCTCTACTCCGATGATGTCTCCAGCGACCATTCGACGACTATTCCGCTGACAACTTCATCATCTTCAACAACATCACCGCCAATACGAATCCTTCATCTTCACCACCACCTCTTTTAATCTTCTCCATCACCACCTGCTTCACTTTCACCATCACAACACCACCTTTATAACCTTTATTTTAACCTCCAACACCATTATCATCACCTCCTTCAACCTTATTTTGAATTCTCATTCAAAATCTATCTCCACCATCATATAACACCACCATCAACTTCAACACCATCACTTTCACCCTCTCCTCTCTCTCCTTATGGCCGACAACCATCTAGGCCACCACTAAGAGGTGGTGTACCCTCTCTAGGGCCAGCCCTCTCAAAAAGGCCAAGCCCCCGCTTGCCTTGTGTATTTCCCCGCTCGAAAGATCACGCCGTAGCTTTCCGGAGTTCCCGGCTTTACCAGTGTGTTTGTTATTAGGTGAGTGTTTTCTCGTGTTAAAGTGAATGGTTATCGCTTTGCTTGGGTACCCCGCTTCGACGGGTGTATTGCACTTGTTTTCGTATTTTTGTGGATTCTTGTGAGTTGTATTATGTGGACATATCGTGACTTGTATTTGAAATTATACCTAGAGAGGGGGAGAATAGGTGTATAGCTAATCAAATGCAAATCCAAGACAATATAATATGAAATGATGCAACCGATCACTCAAAATAAGACTTGAAGCCGGATTTCCTGTGAAGGGCTCTGAACTTCTCCTCGTGATTCCTTTAGATAAGAGTTGAGGTGCTCAATTGCTATCTTGTTGAGATGAGCATTGATCTACAAAAATAAATGAATGATAAACAAGTAAATGGAGACAATAAAACAATCACAAACAAAAAGATTTGTTTCGAGGTTCGAACCACCGCTCTGCGCCCCGCCTTCACCACCGTGAAGGATTTGACTATTCACTATTGGATTCTTCACAAAGGGACTTACAACAAGGAATTATAACTACTTGGAGTACACAACTCCCTAACTCAATCCTCTACACTAGAGACAGCACAAAGTCTATTGAGATAACAAGCTCTGGGTGATCAAGAGACCACAAACACTCTCTTTGCAACTCTTTACAAAACCCTATAGAGTAAAATTTAAACTTGAAGCTCAAGGATGTAAGTGAGAGTGAAAATTAGAAAGAGAGATTTTAAGACCAGAAAAACTCAATTAAAGATTTTGAAAATAAGAGCACAAAAGAAAACTTGAAACTTTTTCTCTTTGAAAGCAAAACTAAATTTTCAATGGAATTTGTTGTTGTGAATTATTCAATCCCAATGACCCTTTATTTAGGTTTTAGAAAAACAAATTTAGAATAGTTTTACCAGGTTTAAAAGGAGAAAATTGACCCTAAAAATTCAACTTAACACGCTTTAAAAACATGTTAAAAAACAGCTTTCAAAAATTGTCCATTGCTGCCACTCTGGCAGAGTGTCGGTCGACCGGTTGTAGGCTGTCCAAAAGTTACTGGAGGACAAGCCATTGAGAAGCAAAGTTTCAAACTCTAGACGCGAGGGACTATCACCCGCGTCTCAGCATCAAGGCGCGTTGGCCCGCGTCTCAGCATCAAGGCGCGTTGGCCCGCGTCTCAGCATCAAGGCGCGTTGGCACTATCACCCGCGTCTTAGCATCAAGGCGCGTCGGCACTATCACCCGCGTCTTAGCATCAAGGCGCGTCGGCTCGATACCCGCGTCTCAGCATCAAGGTGCGTCGGCCTGACACCCGCGCCTCAGTTGTAACCACCCGGATTACGGGGCCATTCACCGCACAAGTAGCGGGAAGTGTCCCCTCATCGTGGAGCACTTTTAGGGGGCACGATCACCCCCTAAACCTCTATAAATAGCCCCGTCGCTATGAAGAAGGGGGACTTTTTTTTGGGCGTTCAGCATCAAGGTCAAACTTTTGGCAATCAGCAACAAGAGGGCGACACAGAGAGAAAAGAAGCAGATCAACTCTTCAGCAAGTTCGCTGCGTACGAGCTAGCTTTCGCCTACCTTCTCTTCGAGAGTTTTGGTAGACAGAGCTGAGTTACTCTTCCTACCAGCCGAAGAGGAGATCCCAGAAGGACGGTCATCTGGTCAACGGAGAACAAGATTCACTCTCCACCGCCACACGAAGAACCCAGCATTAAACAAAGGGGGAATTCAAGATTCAATATTCTCCCTCCCTTGTAACCGGAAGGAACAGTTTTTGTTGTAATCCTTTTCATTTGATTCAAGGAAAACTTTTACCGCAAATTCTCGTCTCTCTCCTTTCCCGGGTCATACAAGAGATGGCAACTCCGCTGGGGACTACTTTCGTCACTGACGAACAGATCGTGGCGCAGGATGACGTCCTCTGTAAGGGGAAGATGGTCGAATCACTCGTCGTCGAGTTCGACCAGGCAAAATATGAAGTGTTTCTCTCTTCTGGCTCCAAGAGCCCAAAGACCCGCGTCTGTCGCAGGGTCTCGGCGGGGAATGGCCCCGAAGCCCGACCTGAAGCTCTCTTGGGCGCCGCTGCTGCTGCCCACTGTGCCCAGCAAAGTTCACGCGTCAACGCCTCTCAGAAGGCCCGCGTGATCCCAAGCACAGTTGCTGTTGCGACCAACTCCGGCGCACAGAAAACCCGCGTCAACGTCTCTCAGGAGACCCGCGTGGTTAAACTCCCTGATCAACATCAGGATGTTGTTGGTTTCTCTCCACCTCCTCGACGCAACCGGAATGCTGAGCGTCGACAGAGGAGACGTGCGCGTCAACTGCAAGTTGGAACCGTTGGTTGTCCAACTGAGGCTAGACGCGACGTACAATCTCGCGCCTTACCCGCGCCACGTCCAGTACGTGAAATCCGCGTTTGGCGCCCCAAACGCGCGACTCCTCAAGTTGAGTCCTCTGAAGACCAACTTACCAAGCGTCGAGACGAAGCTTCTACGTCTCGTCCAACGCAAGAAGCACGCGCCCACAGGCGTGAGGCCCAGCAGTCCATCCTCTCTCAAGTGTCTCTGCCCAGACGCACCAGGCAGCAACGCGAGATTCGCGTTTCATCTCAGCAGAGACGCCAGACGCGCGTTACACAGCCGCGTCGCGAGAACCGCGTCCCCGATGCCCGCGTCCAGGCTGTACAGCACATGGATGCCTCCCGTCTTCGACGTTGCGAGGCTAATCCTTTCAATCCCCCTACCATGGATTTGAGGGATTACTTGACAAAGAAAAGAAGTGCCAATCAGGTCACTTCGGCATGCTGCTGCCAACGGCTTATCTCCATACTCTCTGGATGCCATTGCGAATCAGGCGTGAACTAGCAGTCTTTGATCAGACAGCTGACCCTGATTCCTCCGTCAGCTAAAAGAAGACGCTCCCACAGAAGGAGGACCTTCTCTGACGTTGAGTACCCAGAGCTCACTGCAAATATGACAAGCAGGAGCAAGGGAAAACAAATTGCAGTCGGCTCAGATGAGTCCGAGTCTGACTCTGAACCGGAAGGGGTGTATCGATACACTCGTACCCGGACGGGGGCCATTCCCCCAATTGACTATAATGCCTTAGCCCACGGCGTTGAAGTGAAAGATTCTCACTCCTCCGTAGTGGAATCTAGGGCATCGAACTCTTCCGTCGAGAAGGAGGCCTCTGCTTACATGACAGGCACTCCTGACGAGACGACCAAACGTTTGGAGCAGATCCAGAAGGCGCAAATGGATATGATCCTTTCTCAACAGGCATCTATCGACTCCCTCAAGCAGGCGCTTGCGCAGTTGCTTGAAGACAGGAGGAGATCTCCTCCTAGGAGGTCGAAGGGCAAAGGGAGAAAGGGAGAAAGCTCATCTTCCGAACCTTCTGAAGAGGCGCGGCGATCTACTTCGAATTCGTCCAAATCTTCGTCCCAAGACCAGGAGAAGACTCATGCTAAGAGGATGAGTCAATTGGAACGACGCCTCGAGGCCCTTGCCAATCGCAAAGACCTCCAAGAAGTAGGAGTGGTCCGGCCCTATCCGGCTGAGTGGGACTTAGTTCCATACCCTCCTAAGTTCAAGGCTCCAACCCTCCAAGCATTCGACGGGAAGGGGTCACCCAATCAGCACATCTACTACTTCAAATCCCAAACCGGGAATGTAGTAGACAATGATGCTATTCTGGCGCGTCTGTTCATCGGCACCCTGAAAGGGTTGGCCTTTGAATGGTTTATGAAGCTCCCAGAAGGTTCTATCAAGAACTGGGGCGATCTAGAGAAGCTGTTCTTAACACGCTTCTTCGAAGATGACTCCGAAGTCACGATGCCCACCCTTTTGGCTACCAAACAGCGGAAAGAGGAGTTCGTCAAATCTTTCGTGGAAAGATTTCGGAACATGGCACTCCGGTGTCCAAGCGGTATGACCCAGGCCACCCTGGTGGAAACATGCCGCCACAATCTCCAAACCTCACTCCTTGCTCAAATAGGAGTTGCTGAAAGCCGCACCTGGAAGCAATTGGTCCAACAAGGTGAACAGGCTGAGGAGATTGTCGCCCGCGTCAGAGCGGAGGAAGGTAAGCCTAGACCGGAAAGGTCGACCAGGCGTGCGCCAGACACATCCCTCCAAACAAAGCGGAAGGATAATTTGGCAACGGAGACCAAATCTCCCGCCAAACCTCAACCAGCTAAGGCGAGTGGCTCTTCAAGCCAACCCCGCGCCAACAAGCAGTATTCCTTCAAAGAGGAACATGTCGATTCGCTCTTTAAACTACTCAACAAGAGCAACCGACTGAAGCTCCCTGAAGCTAGGCGCCCAGAGGAAGTCGGCAAAACCGACAACCCCAACTACTGCATGTATCACAGGATGTTGGGACATCCTACCAAAAGCTGCTACGTCTTCAAGGATGTCCTTCAAGCTCTGATTGACGCGGAAGTGTTAAAGCTCCGACCAGAGCAGAAGAAGGTGACGGCCAATGTGACGTCAGCTCTCCAGTTCGGAAGACAACCCCCAACGCCTGCGGGGGTGGTCCCTATTCCAAGAGGAGAACTGAGAATAGTCAACACAGACCCTCACCAGCAGCAAGAGAAAGGCTTGGTACCCGTCCCTACGCCTCAAGGGGAAATCATGTGGGTCCACCCTGACCTTGTCGATGCACGGCAATGGACTACTGTGACCAACAGGAAATCCAAAGGCAAGGCAAAAGCCTCATCTTGCAACGTGGTATGCGCTTCTTCCCGAGAAGCGGAGACTGATATCCCTTCACTGACCGACTCAGAGGAGGAAACGATAGTCTTGGCCGCAGAGCCCAACCAACCAACGACGGGGACTCGTTCAGGACAGCCCTACTTGAAACAATACGGCGAGACGGCAGTAGTCCCTCCACAATCAACTGCGGAGCCAGTCAGGCCCTCCACAAAGCCACCTGTGGAGAAGCAGAAGGAGACTCGATTTTCTCGAGCCCTTCAAAAGGGCATTGTGGAAGGATCTACGGCACCTTACCGCTTTGATGTCCTGGCTCAATTGGCCAACATTCCGGCACGCATTACCTTGTATGAACTTCTTAGACTATCAAAGTCTACCAGAGAAGCTCTGCAAGAAGCTCTGGCAAATGCTGAGGTCTTTATGACCCAGGTGCCGAAGGAGGAAGATGTAGAGGATTGTCTCCACACCTCCCCAAATGCTCCCTGCATTACCTTCACAGCAGATGATATGCAGGTTAAAGGGAAGCATGATCGACCCTTGTACTTCACAGGGTATATAGGATCGTCTGAGGTAAACCGCATCCAGGTAGATCCAGGGTCCGCATTGAGCATCATGCCTCGCCGAGTCATGCAACATCTTGGCATTCCTACCCATCGTTTGAGCCCTACCCAAACGACTATCTATGGGTTCAATGCCAACCAGACCCGGCCAATGGGGAAAATCAAGCTCAGGTGTCAGATTGGAAGCCTCAGGTCGGAAGTGACATGCTACATTATCGACGCCGACACTTCCTACAATCTATTGCTGGGACGACCGTGGATTCACCGCAATTCCATCGTTCCATCCACTCTCCACCAGGTCATGAAATACATTGACGGGAGTGGAACAATTCAAACGTTGATAGCCGAGAGGTATCCGTTTAAGGGGGTCGAAAATTATTTCACTGACTCCCTCCTATATCAGGATCCTGAGGAGTCAAATGAAACCCCGCAACCAGAGGAGCCAGACTCTGGTAATGAGGCTGATATTGAGCCCGAGAAAGAAGAGTGCCTGTGGGAGTTAGAACCACTTGTAACAGGCACTAATAAGCCCAATGTCGATAATACCACCGATGATGTAGGCGGTTGGTATATTAATGAAGATTTAGATTTTGCGTATTTTCCTGTGTGTGCTTCTGATTCAATACCGTCAGACACTAGCACTGATATAGATGACGATCCCTGGTCGGCAGTAGATGCTTTGACATCGTTGCATGTACCAGTGAAGTCGTCCTTCGAGACATACCGAGACAATGGTAATGCGCAAGAATCTATATTCATGGTTCCAGCCAGACGGAAAGGCCAAAAACCAATTCTCTTTGGGCGAATCTCATCTGAGCCAATGCCCCGCGAAGATTCGGAAGGTGAAGAGGAATCCCCTCAGCTCAGTCATTATGAACCAAAAGCGCTCAAAATGATGAAATGCATGGGGTACGATCTAACCAACAGACCCGGGTTGAACTTCGGCAGAGGAAGGAGAACGCTACTCCGATCCTTTGTGCCGAAAGGAAAGGCCCCCGATTATTATCATCGGACGCGCCGGGGGTTGGGCTATGTATCAACTCCGGTCCCATCAGCCTCCGATTCTCAAGAATCGTCGAGCAACGATTACTCTTCAGACACATCATCTTGGGAGTCAGATGTCAGTGTCGGCAACATCTTCAAGGAACTTTCAGTGAACATGGTTTCAACAAGCCACCTGGAAGACGGAGATGAAGAAATGATCCAATCTGATACAGACCCTTGGATCAAACATTTAAATGCCCTTTGGGATACCCGCTTCGAACAACGTGAGCCACCCACAGAAGACAAGGTTGTTCAGATCAACCTAGGGGATGAGGCCAACCCTAAGCCCATCTTCATAAGTGACGGCCTGTCACCTTCAGAGAAGAAGGGTCTAATATCTCTTGTACAGGAGTATATAGACGTCTTCGCCTGGAATTATGAAGATATGCCAGGACTTGATCCGCAAGTGGCCATGCACCGCCTCAACATCAATCCGGACGAAAAGCCTGTCAAACAACAGCAGCGACGGTTTCGCCCAGAAATAATGGAGGCAATTCAATCAGAAGTCAGAAAACTTATTGATTCTGGCTTCATCAGGGAAGAACAGCATCCCGACTGGGTAGCCAACATCGTCCCCGTCACCAAGAAGAACGGGAAAATCCGGATCTGCATCGACTTCCGTGATCTAAACGAGGCCTGCCCCAAGGACGAATTCCCATTGCCGATCACAGATGTCATGATTGACAATACTTGTGGATTCGAACGAATGTCCTTCATGGACGGATTCTCAGGATACAATCAAATCAAAATGTATCCTGATGACGAAAAGCACACCTCCTTCAGGACACCCCTAGGAGTGTATTGCTACACCGTCATGCCCTTCGGACTGAAGAATGCAGGGGCAACATATCAAAGGGCCATGAATGCCATTTTCCATCAGCAAATACGCAAAACGGTGGAATGTTATGTTGATGACATCGCGGTAAAAAGCCGCACTAAAGGTGATCACATAGCGGACTTGAAGGTGGTCTTTGACATCATGCGGGCTCATCAATTGAAGATGAATCCCACAAAGTCCTTCCTGGGGGTGGCCAGTGGCAAATTCTTAGGATTTGTTGTAACCTCCACCGGAATCCATTTGGACCCGAAAAAGATCCGCGCTATCCAGGAGATGCAACCCCCGAAAAGCCTCAAGGAGCTCAGGGGATTACAAGGACGATTGGCGTACATCCGCAGGTTCATCTCAAACCTTTCCGGAAGATGCCAACCCTTCGCTAAGCTGATGAAGAAGGGTGTCTCATTCATTTGGGATGACGCTTGCCAACAAGCATTCGAGGAAATCAAGCAATACCTCACCCAACCACCAGTCCTTGCAGCTCCAGTATCCGGAAAGCCGTTTCTGGTGTACGTCCGAGCAATGGATCATTCTTTGGGAGCTCTACTAGCTCAGAATGACGATCAGGGACGTGAGCAAGCAATCTACTATCTAAGTAGAACAATGATCGGAGCCGAACATCGGTATAACCCGATCGAGAAAGAATGTTTGGCACTGGTGTTCGCTATCCAGAAAATGCGACACTATCTGGTAGGCCAAACTATAAATGTCATATCAAAAGTCAACCCCCTGAGGTTACTTATGACTAAACCTTCATCGCTAAATGGCCGACTGGCAAAATGGGCCATATTGCTCTCCCAATATGAGATGCATTTTCTGCCACAAAAGGCTATTAAAGGACAAGCGGTGGCAGACTTCTTAGCTGAACACCCAGATCCGAGGGCAGTCAAACTCTACGAGGATCTCCCAGATGAAGTTGCTGAAGTCTGCCTGACTCAGACATCGTTCGAAAGTCAAGTATGGCAACTTTTCTTCGACGGTGCATCAAGAACAAGCCCGAAGGGACACATAGTAGCAGGGGTAGGAGTGATACTCGTCTCCCCACAAAATTATGTGATTCCCCGAGCTGTCTCACTGACCGAGCCTTGTTCCAATAATGTGGCGGAATACAACGCTCTTTTGATTGGGATGCAATTCGCCGATGAGATTGGCGTTAAAAATCTCGAGGCATACGGCGACTCCAAGCTCATCGTCAGCCAAGTTCGCGGGGAGTACGAAGTCAGACATGAAGACTTGGTACCCTATTACAATGCAACTATCCGCATGGCCGAGGGATTTACAAGCTTCTACATCGACCATGTACCGCGCAGGCAAAATGCGCACGCAGATGCACTCGCCTCCCTGGCTGCCTCCTTAGCTCTGCCAGCTGGAGCAATGGAGAAGATATTCGTCTACAGCCACGACCTGTATTGCCCGAGAAATGCTCTCGAGGATTATCAGGAGTCAACGGGAGGTCGTCACCGCGAAGAAGCACTTGAAGCGTCAACCGGTCCAGAACCTAGAGACTGGCGGTTCCCCTACATTGATTTCGTCTTGTATGGCATCCTGCCTGAGGACGCCAAAGAAGCGGCTGCCATTCGAAGGAAAGCCCCCAAATTCTACTATAATGCGATGACGCGAACATTGTATCGTCGATCGCATGACGGGATCTTACTCCGATGCCTCTCACCAAAGGAAGCCCAAGAGGTATTGAAAGAAGCCCACGACGGTATGTGTGGAGCCCATCAACCTGGCCCAAAACTGGCACATCGACTCCAAAGGTTGGGTTACTATTGGCCTAAGATGATTGCCGATGCCGTCACTTATGCCAAGAAATGTCACGCCTGCCAAGTGCATGGCGACTTTATCCATCAAGCGCCAGGCTATCTCCACTCTACGGCCTCTACCTGGCCATTCGAAATGTGGGGCATGGACGTGGTTGGTCCTATCAGCCCGCCATCATCAAAGGGACATCGGTTCATTCTGGCGATAACCGATTACTTCTCCAAATGGGCTGAAGCCATCCCTTTGAAGGAGGTCAAGTCGTCGAACGTGATCAAGTTCGTGAAACATCACGTTATTTACCGTTTCGGCGTACCTCGGCGAATTGTCCATGACAATGGACCCCAGTTCATCAGCCAGGCTTTCCAGAGATTCTGCGCTAAGTTCAGAATCCAGAGTGTGTCCTCAACGGCATACTATCCTGCCGCCAATGGCCTCGCAGAAGCTTTCAACAAGACTATTGGCAAGCTTCTCAAAAAGTTTGTCTCGAAAAGTCAACGAGACTGGGACGACAAACTGGGTGAATGCTTATGGGCCTACCGCACAACTGTGCGAACCCCAACTAAAGCCACGCCGTTTTCCTTGGTATACGGCTGTGAGGCCGTGCTCCCATTAGAAATTCAAATTCCATCTCTACGTGTCGCCTTGACAGCGGAGATGACAACAGAGGAGAAGCATCGACAGCGACTCCAAGAGTTGGAGGCCTTAGACGACAAGCGCCTGCAAGCCCAACAGCAAATCGAGCTCTACCAGGCTCGAATCACCAGAGCTTTCAACAAGAAAGTTAAAGTACGAACTTTCAAGAAAGGCGATCTTGTCTTAGCCGTCAGAAGACCCATGGTGATGACGCACAAGACAAAAGGAAAATTCCAACCCAAATGGGAAGGACCATTTGTAGTAGAGTCAGTCTACTCAAATGGATCATATCGCCTCATAACTTCAAATGGCGATACACTCATGATGCCGATCAATGGCAGGTTCCTGAAGAAATACTATCCTTAGATGGTATTCTTCTGCTGATCAAGTTAAAAGTACACCTCTGATCAAAACAAGAAGAGCTTCTTCATTGATATCCAACGCCTCCGACGGCTAAGGATAGAGGAAAATGTTGGCTTCTAAGCCCAACATAAGTCTTCGACAACTCATCATGCTGAGGGGAATAGCATGGCTAGCCCAACTCAAACGGTAGTTGGTAAAGGCACCTCAAATCCGTTGATAGCTGAGGGTTTGCTAAAAATCCTAAAGTGGACTTGGCTCCACTCCTTCTTCCAAAATCCCCTACCAATTCTCATCCACAGAATGGTAGGTCTACAAAATACAACCATTACTAAGTTAACACTATACCTCTGGTAATGGAAACTTTTTAATATTCCTTGTCGAGTACAAATTTTGCTTGTCAACTCTACACGGAGTACCAAATTTTCAAATTTGCCAAGTTAACACTACACCTCTGGCACTTCAAACTTTCACTTGTCAATTCTCACCAATAGAATGACAGGTCCTCAAAGTTGCTCTCATCATGAGACAATCTTTGTCAAGTTAACATCACACCTCTGACAAATTGCTGTTAAAGTTCAACACCACACCTCTAAACAGTGACCAAGTTTCTGCCAGGTTTAATATCACACCTCTGACAGTCACTTTTCTTCAGACTTCCATATCGAAGCTGAAATGGATGATGCTAAGTTAACACCACACCTCTAGCATCCAAGTCATTGCTAAGTTCAACAATACACCTATGGCCATGACTTTCCCTCGGACTTCCTTATCCAAGCCGAGATGACCAATGCTAAGTTCAACATTACACCTCTAGCATTACCCTCACTGTCAAGTTAAACATTACACCTATAACAGTGAACTTCTGAGCTAAGTTAATATCACACCTCTGACTCACGTCCTTGTCAAGTTAACATTACACTTCTGACAAGACCACTTTCAACCCGTTAAGTTAATATCACACCTCTGACGGTAACAAATTTTCCTAGATTCCCCACGAGTCTAGTCTCACTTGTTATTCTCTTCAACAGAATAACAAGTCTACCTAAAAACATTGTTAGGTTAATACTACACCGTCAACAGTGTTTCCATCAAATCCCCAGTTGAGTTCAGTCAAGTTAATCCCAAACACTTGAGAAAAGTTCACCCTTCCTGGGGGTACCAATTCTGCTTGTCACTTTCTCTTATAAAGTGGCAGGTTCATCAAAATTTTCATCTCTGTCAAGTTAATATTACACCTCTGACAGTATTGTGAGAGTTCCTGAAATAGGATCTTCTCCTGCAAAATCTGACTTATTAAAGTTACCATCATAATTTTAACAAAGTCAAAGATTCTTTGCTTCTACGAGTCTAAGATAAAAAGTTCAAGACAATGAAAGAGGCAAAAAGAAAAGTGTCACTTTTATTTATTTCCGAACATATGAAAGTGATACAAAACGCTCTCTTAAACACTCTCTTATGCAATAAGATTGAGTGTTACAATTAAGGAGTACAAAGAAGTCCCTCTCTCTCTCAGAGGTTGCACTCACTCCTTATAAGCCGCGTCTGATTCCAAGTGCGCGATGTTTTGTGGCTACAATAGAAGCTGGTTACACCACGATGCATGATGTAAACATCGAAAGCGCCCTAGCTGACTAAGCTAAGAGCAATGGTGTTCTTGAGGTCCGGTGGCAGCAGAAAGTCCTGCAACCCTTCGTTTATGAACATCTCTTCCCCCAGCAGACCATCCAGCAGACATGACGAGTCCTTGATGTGACTTCTGGAGTGGGAGAGGAAGAGGATCTTGTCCGCCACCACAACCGCCGGAACCCTCATCGCCGTCATGCATAGCCTGACCATCTCTTGCCAGCAGGCATGAATGGCGAAGCAGATCAGAAGAGACCTTGGCGAGGGTTGGGTCCTCGTCAGAGACGTAATATACTCTCTTATAGGTGACGAGGACCATAATATACTCTCTTATAGGTGAACATCGAACAAGTTCGCCGGCCAAAGCATCCTTCCAGGGGCCCAGCAAACCAGCAAGTCTACCTGCAAGGAATGAAACAAAGGAATCAGAACAATCTGCAACTTAGTATGTTTCAACAGAGAAGAACTAAGTCACAAATGCAGACTGCAGACGCGGGAATGATCCACGCAGTCAGCCAAGCAGACGCGGGAATGATCCACGCAGTCAGCCAAGCAGACGCGGAATGACCCACGCGGTGAGCCAAACTGCTGCGTCAGCAGAGACAAACGCGAATCAAAACGCGGTCTCATTCTACGCCCGCGTTTAAAAGCACAAGACGCGAGAAACTTCAGACGCCGAAAATTGCCATCTCCCTGTTGAATAAACAAGAGTTGCAAGATTCGGGTCTGAAAATTTCAGCCCAATTTAGAATTCGCTCAAGTCAATGGCCTTAAACGCCAGCTTAACGAACAAAGCCCGCGCCAAGGATTTCAGCACTTGCGTCCAGAGGGGAAGTTGGCGGCGCAGATTCCAGAAGGAATGCACCAACTCAGACTTCATGAGAAAATTCCAGGTGATTATGCCAAAATGCAAACTTGGGTGGACTAGAAACATCACGGCAGGTCGGGACAGCATACCGGCAGAGGCCTCTACCGAGAGTTGGGCTCTCTGCATCCAAACGCGAACGAGCAAGATGATCCAAGAGACGCTTTTTCTTGAAGAGACCAAACAGGAGCATAAAAGCCCTGGGTCGTCTTCATCCACAGAGCCATCTTTATCCATGAACACAGGATCCCTTTTAGAGACTTTGAAGGAGGCGAGACTTCTCAGAGCAAACTAAAGAAAGAGCAATCCAAGGTCTGGATTGTCAAAGAGGAATAGGGTCAGCCCTATTTATAGGCAGACCCTAATAACTGTCATTAATGGTGCGCTAATCGGAACCGTTGCCTTGGTGGCCGCACGACTGCCGAGGTCCAATAAGAGACTGACGCGTGGAGCGTCGCTTTGGGAACCGTCGCAGACACTGGTCTCCAACCGCCAGCGCCGGTTTTGCATTAAAGAGCGTTAAAACGCCCAAGTCCAATGAAAAATTGACGCGTGGACAATTGCCTTGGAAAACAACGGATGACCCGGTTTCCCAAACGTCAGTGAAGACTTGACGTTCAATCGTCAGTGAAGACTTGACGGTCAAAGATCTCATAAAATCTTTAAGTCAGGCTGCATCAAACGCAGACAGCAAAGTCGCGTCCGGCTGCATTAAACGCAGATGGGAAAGCCGCGTCTAAGAATACGCGTCACCGTTCTCAAATTAAAAGGCATCCACCCGCGCTTTAAAGGAGCGTCCACGTGACTCAAAGTCGCGTCCCTTCAGCATACAATGCTGCGTCCCTCGCGTCTGCTCTATCTGCGTCCTGCTCAGCAAGACAAATTCGCGTCTCACCCTGTGATTGACGCTGCGTCTCATCAAAAGGACTTAGTGAAATCTAAGTTCCTATTGAATGATGACCGCGTCTCACTCTATAGATCAATGCCGCGTCTCATCAAGAAGACTTAGAGTCTACGCCGCGTCTCATTGAAAGAACTTAGTCTTGCCTAAGTTCAATATTCACAGCCAGTGATCAGGGAGTTGAATTCATCCACAGCTAAACAAAGAAGATGGAACAAAATTTCAAAAGAAACTTTTATTATATCGAAGATAGTAAAAGTGGATACAAACACTCTAATAGAGTGTCCTCTTCTTTACAAAAAAAAAAGGGAGGGAAGAAGGAGAAAAGGCTAAAAGTCTTGATCCGGCAAAGAACGAATACGTTCCTTGAGACGATGCATCTCGTGCTGACGTGCCTTCTCAGCCTCCATCATGGCTTGGACCCACAACTCCTCTTCAGATAAAAAGGGTTTTGCAGCCAGCTGTGCTTGCAAAGATTCCAACCTGGAGGAATGAATGGTCTGGCTTTCTTCAGCCCGAGCCTTCGCAGCTTGTTGCTCCTCCAGCCTCTTCCGGATGGTGACAAGCGTCCTCTCATTATCCGCAATCATGGCTTCCGCTTTAGCAATGGCCGACCGAGCATTGGTAATGGCGAGCTCTGCGTTTTGCCGGATGAACTCGGATTCCATTGAATCGTCAGCCAGTTTCTGACATTCAGCTTGGAGACGCTCGAGATTGCGGACCTCTTCAGCAACTTGTGCTTCCACATCCTGTCGCTCTCGTTCCTGGTTGGCTAAGAGCCTAGTCAAGATGACCTGGGCTTCTTGAGAAGAGCTAGCATTGTCCAAAGACTTCAGCTCTTTCAGGTCATTTCCCAATCGCTCCACCAACAGCATACACGACCTAGCAAGCGAGGAGCCTCCAGTTAATTCGATGTTCCCGACCATGTTTCCAAGAAACGTCCGGGCAAAATCAAAAGAGCTACGCCCAGACAGGATAAAATCGATGCACGATCGCATCGCGTCAAGGAACTGCTGCACCGTCTTGCGTGTCAGGAAATCCATGGTATCATCACCCAAGGTACTCCCCGACCCCCTTTCTATCATGGGGAAAGGGGTGCAAGCCGGCTCTTTTTGCGCAAGAGTCGTGCTGACCGTCGATACGTCAAGAGCGAGACTGGCCACTGGCGCTTCCGGAGGTGTTGTCTCTGCAGGAACCTCCACAGCTAATGATGGAGTAGTAAGCGCGACCTCTTCAGAAGCTTCAGCCGAGACCTGAGCTGCGTGGCCTTCTGGAAAGGTACCGACCGTCGGACTCTCCATCTGAGCCCCCTCAGTCCTCTCTGCAAGTTATTGTGACATTAGCCACAAAGGAGAAAAGCGAAACATTTAAAATATCAGAAACTTCCTTACCATCTGAGAGGTCCAGAGACGCCGAATCCTTGGGCAAATCCTGCGGAGTGGAAGTCTCCCTGGCTTCAATAGTAACCCCTTCACCCGGCAGAATGGGTTCTGCCCTGGCTTTAGGGGTTGCCTCCTCTGCCGGCAAAGGAGAAGCCTCCCCGGCATCAGTAGTTGCCCTCGCTGGAGTTATCTCGGCAACCAAAGCCGTAGCCCCTTCTGGCTGGGTCAACTCTTGTACCATTTCCTCGATCTGCGAGGAGGGTGCAGCCTCGACATTCTCAGCCAATCCTGCAACATAAAAAAAAAAGAATGTTAAAGCCTCCTCTTCAAAATTAAAAAGGGAAATTAGGCCAAAAGGTGAAAAGAGTACCTCCCGCGGGAACAATCGCCGGCTGCGACACCGTTGATGACTCACCCCCGTACATTTCTTCCTCCGAGATATGGGAGAACTTTCTCGGATCAGGAAAAACGGGTTCATCACCATAGTCAACCACGTCTTCAAACTCGCTTTCCCCTGAGAGTGAGGAAGACGATAGCGCCTCGCGCGAGACTTCTGCAACCGGAGCCTTGCCACCATTATCCCAGTGGTAGGACTGGGGTCAACTGCCCGAGGACTGGTAATGAAGACACAAGGCGACCCAGGTTGCTGTACCTCATCTCTCCCTTCATGAGCAAGTAAAGACCCGGGTCGAACTGAAATCCCCGGAATATCGACATCTCCTCCACTCATGATGTCGACCTCTAGCTGCTCATCCTCATCAGCGGAGATGGCTCTGTCGACGAGCTCCCCTTCCTCCGCAGACCTGCGGTATCTGCTGCTCGACCTAGGGGGACGAACTAAAGGAATATCCTCTTCAGCTATGTCTTCTTCCCTCGGTACCTCAACGACAGCAGGGATGTCTTCAGAACGGGAGACTTCGGTTGTCAAGTCTCCCCGAACCCTCTTGGGAGCAGGTTCAGCAGTTGAAGCAGAGCGTTGACGACGCTTGCTCACCACCCCGCGAGTCTTTGCTGCTCGTGGCTCCGCCCTTGCTGCTTGCGGCTCCGCCCTTACTGCCCGCGGCTCCCTTCCCGATCTTCTCCCGACCTCCTTCTGGGCCTTCAGGTACTGTTCGGTGAGTTTCGAGGGCTTACCAGACTCTGACCTTGCCTCGAGACTTGCATTGATACTCTCAATACATGAAGACCCCGGAGCAAAGTCCGGTGACTGGTTAACCTGAAAGTACCAGGTGCAGAAGCTGAAACTCATGCGGCACTTGGGCCCCTCGATAGGTAGACGGAAAGTTGCTCCCGTCCCTCCGGCCACACTGTAGTACCAAGCCCGAGCACCTTCGAACAAGTTCCCTTCGAAGGCGAGTCGAGCGTTGGGATTCCCGACGTAGAGTTGATCGTAGCCGAACTGTCGAGCGAAACGATTCGGCATGTACGGCTCGATGGTGCATGAAGTCCCCTGCCGGAAAAGCACATATCCGGGTCGGATATTGATCAACCACCAAAAGGCTCCCGTGGACAACCTCGTGAAGCCATCTGAGCCCGCGGAATCAGCACATAGATCCCCGGAAGATGCACCAGGGATCTCGGGGAAGCAGCGATTGATCTGGTAATTCGCGGGATCTGAAAGTCGCTTCCGGACGTAATATATGTAAACGTCACTCCACCTCGAACCCTCCAACCGCTGTACAAAAGGGACGGAACTCTCCCTCCAACGCACCGCCGTCATCAAAGAAGGGCAGTGCATCACGTACCAAGCCAGAAGGTACGTATAAGGCAGCTCGATCCGAGGGTTAGGACGCTTCACCGTCGGATTCCCCTCTGAGTCGACATACGGCTTGCCGTGGGAGTCGGTAGTTTTCGGCGCCTCGCAGAAACTCTTGTTTAGCGCCCGCAACCCGCTCTGAATACCAGCCACCATGGCCGGGAGAAGGGCTATAGGGTTGCTATGAGCCAGGAGCACCGCCGGGTACACCACGTCAGCAACAATAACTTCATGCGGCAACGTGGGCACCACACAACGCTTCAGCCACAGCATCAAGAAGCCTGCCAACAGTGCCCTATCGGAGATTGGGGTCCGGGCTTGATGGTGGAAGCTTTCAAAAACCAGGTCAGGGTCGAAACCGTCCTCGTTCGAGACCGTGGTGTAGAAGCCTTCAGAAGCCTGGTCGATCCTGTCTTCAATCTCCCTGTCGGAACTGGGAACCAGTCGGGTTATCAGAGTATCTTTACTATCGATACCATTGAATAAGTAACTGGCCCAAGACAGTTGCTTGACTCCCTGCGACCGCCAGGTGGTTATCTGACCACAAATGTGGAAGTGACACATCACTTCCCAATAAGTCTCGTACACCCCAGGAAACTCTTTCTTCAAGTGGTGGAGCTCCTTAGTGGTCGGGACATATTCCTCATATGGGATATCCCCTGTTGATAGCCCCGAGACCTCATGTAGCTCGTGCATTGCAAGGCCCATCTCTCCGACCGGGGTAAAGAACGTCCCCGTCAGCGGATTGTAGCGCTCCAGGATCCCGAAAAAGTTATGAGAGCCTGGTGGGATACCCCACTGTACGGCCCTGACCGCCACGTACAGTCCCACGTGCTGTAGCAGATCCCCAAGATCGGTGAGGACGAAACCTACCATTCTGCCCCACCAGTAGTTCTCCGTGGAATGGACCCACCCGGGCGCACGGAACCCGACCGGATAATCACCCTCCGCTTCCATGAACGCGTTGAGGAAGGTAGTGCCAAGTTGTGGTATCTCTCCCGCCGGAACCTCAGACTTGCGCGACCCAGGGAATAGGCCGAGAACCGACCTGTCATGGCTATCATGACGATGCACTTTATGGGAACCCAAATCGCCGAGGGTAATCTCGGGGACATATCGAGAAATGTCCCATTCCATCTTCCGAGGGACGGACATGTGCTGGAAGTAGGACAGCGGGAACATCCTCTCCATGTCCGGAAGAAAGAATCTCCCACCCTTTATCTGACGGAGCCATTTATAAGTTCCGTCATACACACGATAGCCGCCGTCGTCAATACGATCTCCGAAGAAGAAGGCAGGCTTCTCCAACTTGACGCGAGCATCCGTTGTGAATGCCGCATCGGTCATAAGTACCCGAAGAGTTCTCATGTCAACATTAGAGAGCCTCTCCTTGCGAGCCGGCGACTTGTCAGCAGTCACAGGGGCAGTCCTTCGTAGCACAAAGGTCAAGTCCTGGTCAGCACCACCTACGTGTCCAAAGTGGCGCGTCTTGGCGAGTGAGGCAGGAGTACGGAAGAGATACTGGAACGCAGGAGTTATCAAAACCGCGTCCAGACCTGCAAGCCCGCGTCCAAACGCAGAAGAGATACTGGACGCAGGAGTTATCAAATCCGCGTCCAGACCTGCGAAACCGCGTCCAAACGCAGAAGAGATACTGGACGCAGGAATTATTAAATCCGCGTCCAGACCTGCAGGATCCGCGTCTCCACCACATTCTCCTTGATGTCACTTCTGGGGTGCGAAAAGAAGGGAGTTATCCACCTTAACCCTTCCATCACCATAATCGCCAGAAGTTAAGGAGAGTAACTCCCTTCCTTTCACATCCCCAGATATCTAAGTGCTTGAACTCGGACGCCAGATTCATCAAAATCAGCAGCTGATGAAACAGAACGCAAGGATCAAATCCGCGTTCTGTGAACCAAGTCCGCGTCTGAACTCTTCACAATTAGAAATATTCTAAGTGAAGAATCTGAAGCGCAGGACACAATGGCGCGAGGGTCCAAACCCGCGCCACGGTTATCAACTCAAAGACTGCGTTTGAGACCGCGTCTGAGAATCAAACACGAGTTATATCTTGTGTTAAAAATTCTTAGGGTTCTATGGGCTTCCATTAATGGCGAAATCCACGCCTAAAAGGGCATTATACCTGGGAAAGCAGCGTCCTGCGCAGAAGAAACACCCCTCTGGGCCTCGGCGGCGGTCGCCCGTGAAGAAGATGCGGTTGGCTTGGTCTTGGGTGCCATCTTTAATTCCAGTAAATGGAGATGAATAGTTCAAAAGTCCAGTAATGGAGATGAACAGTTCAAACAGAGGAAGAAGAGAACTCTCTTTCTTGAGCAAGTGCGTTCAGAGAAGAAGAGGTATCTCTCTAACTGCGGCTATTTATAGGCACAAGGATTCGCGAAGATACGCGGCGTGTGGCCCGATAAGACGCAACGATACGCGGCGTGTGGCCCGATAGACGCTGCAGCGAGTCACCGCCTGACGCGTGGAATCAAATCATCTTTGAACAGAGAAGATCATGCGCCACGGCTCCGCGGCGAGTCATCATTTGACACGTGGCGCGGTTCAGTTAATGAACCGGGAAATCCGCGCGCCAAAAGGTGAAATCCTGCTGGTTCCCCAGGCCAGCTGGCGGCGTAATCATGACACGGCACAGAATCGCACCCAAGGGACGCACCTCTCCGATGGACATGCCCCGTCAGCATCACCATAAATGCACCCAGAAAGTCGCGTTGCGCTCAGAAAATCGCGTCTTTATTAGAGTCGCGTCTTTCCTAAGTCCGCGTCCGACCCAGCGGGCCCAACATCGCGTCTGCCTCATAGAAGATCGGGCGCGTTTCCATCGCCAAAAGGACGCACCCTACAGAAATCGCGTCTTTACAGCAGTACCATCTCGGCTTTTTGAAAAGGAACCTGCGTTCGGCCTCCTGCTTCTGCAAAATCAGTTCAACAGTACACTGACGCAAGCAGACGAACAACCGCTCCTGGCTTAAAGCACACCCGTGACAGACTAAAAGCAATCGGGGAGGTTTAGACTGTGCATCTAGACACTCAACATGATCAACTCTGGTGGTTTCAAAGAGTTTCAACAGTACACTCGCGAAGACCAAAAGATAAGATCGAACCCGGAGCATCAACAGTCCAGTCACGAAGGTGAATTCAGCTAGAGTCCAAAGTATTTCGAAATCCGTCCCAGTTAACTGCGGAATATCGAAAACTTTGGAGGGGGTTCTGTAGGCTGTCCAAAAGTTACTGGAGGACAAGCCATTGAGAAGCAAAGTTTCAAACTCTAGACGCGAGGGACTATCACCCGCGTCTCAGCATCAAGGCGCGTTGGCCCGCGTCTCAGCATCAAGGCGCGTTGGCCCGCGTCTCAGCATCAAGGCGCGTTGGCACTATCACCCGCGTCTTAGCATCAAGGCGCGTCGGCACTATCACCCGCGTCTTAGCATCAAGGCGCGTCGGCTCGATACCCGCGTCTCAGCATCAAGGTGCGTCGGCCTGACACCCGCGCCTCAGTTGTAACCACCCGGATTACGGGGCCATTCACCGCACAAGTAGCGGGAAGTGGCCCCTCATCGTGGAGCACTTTTAGGGGGCACGATCACCCCCTAAACCTCTATAAATAGCCCCGTCGCTATGAAGAAGGGGGACTTTTTTTGGGCAATCAGCATCAAGGTCAAACTTTTGGCAATCAGCAACAAGAGGGCGACACAGAGAGAAAAGAAGCAGATCAACTCTTCAGCAAGTTCGCTGCGTACGAGCTAGCTTTCGCCTACCTTCTCTTCGAGAGTTTTGGTAGACAGAGCTGAGTTACTCTTCCTACCAGCCGAAGAGGAGATCCCAGAAGGACGGTCATCTGGTCAACGGAGAACAAGATTCACTCTCCACCGCCACACGAAGAACCCAGCATTAAACAAAGGGGGAATTCAAGATTCAATATTCTCCCTCCCTTGTAACCGGAAGGAACAGTTTTTGTTGTAATCCTTTTCATTTGATTCAAGGAAAACTTTTACCGCAAATTCTCGTCTCTCTCCTTTCCCGGGTCATACACCGGTCATTCAAAAAAATATGACCGTTGGCTCTTGGTCGACCGGTCGGTCGACCATGTTTAACCGAGACCAAATGACTTACAGTCGGTCGATCACCTGGTCGACCACAATCGGGGACCGGTCGACCGGTCAGTCGATCAGGAATGTGCACAACATGCACACCCTAATTGCCAGAGGATCAGTCGATCGTGCGGTCGACTATTCTGACCTGTAATAAGCACGATCGACGGCCCAATTGACCGATCTAGGTGAAAAAACCAGATCAAGGTATTTTTAAAGATAAAGAAATTTTTTTAAATATTTTTTGTTTGGATTTGAAAGATAGAAGACATGCATAGCCATGATATACAAGTTCTAAATAAAGATAGAAATTTTTAGAAAAATATGAGCAAGTATCAAAACCAAACATGTCAAAAACTATACTTTTGAAAACGTGCATTTTGTGTGTGCATATATTTGAGTCTCAAATCTATATTCTACTCTTTAACAAATTAGTTTCTTACAAGGTTCTAATAGACTATAAAAATCTTCAAGCTGGCTTCTCTGATAGTGATGTTCGAGCGATGTTGAGAGCTTTGAGCTATGATCCCATTCTTGAGTATCCTTGAGCCATCAACACCTTCCTTTAAAAGAAGAAGCCTGTTGATCTTTTTGAACCATGTTATATCTTTTTGAACTCTAAAATACACTCTTGAACTTGAGTTGTTTCAAATAACTTCATATGCGTTGTTATCATCAAAACACAAAGCTGGGGATTGTAACCTTTGTGCCAATAATCTCCCCCTTTTTGATGATGACAAAACATATGAGCTATTTAAAAGAAAAATCTAGGAAAGAACTTTATAAAAGCTCTCCCTCAAGTTATGCTAGCTATCAATTACAAGATATCAACAAGTTATATGATAAAGGCATAGTATAAGAGCAGGATCAAACAAATACTAATAAATACCAATAAATACTCATAAATACTTAAATACCAATAAATACTCAAATACCAATAAATACTCAAAAATACTTCTCCCATTTTTTGTCATGCATAAAAAGGAAATACTTCTCCCCTTTTTCGTCATGCATAAAAAAGGGTAAGCAAAAGTAACAAAATTAATACATATGTAGATTTTATCAGAGAACTCGTGAATCAGCAATACAAACAGTTAGTTCTCCATAAATGAAAGAAAATATGTTAAAATCAAATGGCTTAGTAAAAATATCTACTAGTTGAAAATCAGTTGAAATATAATCAATTTCAATATCACGTTTCTCATAGTGATCTCTAAGAAAGTGATGTCGAATTTCTATGTGCTTCATCTTACTATGTTGATTTGTATTTTTAGTCATATGAATAGTACTAGTATTATCACAAAATATCTTAATATGATCATAATGCAAATTATAGTCAAGGAGAGTATGTTTCATCTAAAGGACTTGTGCACAAAAAGCCCCGACCGCAATATATTCCGCCGCGACGGTTGAGAGGGCTACAGAATTTTGTTTCTTGGAAGACCATGAAACAAGACAATTTTTTAGAAACTGACAAGTTCTACTTGTACTCTTCCTATCCACTCTACAACTTGCATAGTCAGCATCCGAAAAACTCGTCATGAAAAATTGTCCGATCTTCGGATACCATAAGCCTATTCTAATAGTGCCCTTAAGATATCTAATAATGCGTTTTACCGCAATCAAGCATGACACTTTAGGACAAGATTGGAATCTAGCACATAAACATACACTAAACATAATATCTGGCCTACTATCTATTAAATATAGTAAACTATCAATTATGCTTCTATAAAGTTTAATGTCTACATTTATACCTTATTTATTCTTGTCAAGTCTTGTTGTAGTAGCCATAAGAGTTTTGCTCATCTTTGTCCTTCAAGTCCAAAATTTTTGATGAGTTTCATTGTGTACTTGGCTTGATTATAAAATTTCTGTCACTCCTTTGCTTGATTTGGAGTCCAAGAAAGTAGTTTAGCTACCCATCATATACATCTTAAACCCATTCTTCATGCATAATTTAAAATTTTTACAAAGCTTTTCATTAGTTGATCCAAATATAATATCATCAACATAAATTTGAACAATAAGAATATCATTATCTACGTGTTTTGTAAATAAAGTGGTATCTATTTTACCTTTTACAAAATCATTTGAAATAAGAAATGTTAAAAGTCTTTCATACCAAGCTCTAGGAGCTTGTTTTAAACTATATAAAGCTTTGTCTAATTTGAAAACAAAATCCGGATGTACAGGATCAACAAACCCGGGGGGTTGTTCAACATATATTTACTCTTCAATAAAACCATTTAAAGATGCACTTTTGACATGCATCTGAAAAAGTTTGAAATCTTTATAAGAAGCAAAAGTAAGTGTAATCCATATCGCTTCACTATGGGTGAAAAGGTTTTCTCAAAATTGATACCTTCGATTTGGGTGTAACCATGGGCCACTAAGCTAGCTTTATCCTAACAACATTACCAGACTCGTCCAACTTGTTCCTAAAAATTCATTTAGTACCATTTGTTGGTCTATCATGGGGTCTAGGTACAAGATGCCAAACTTGATTGCGCTTAAATTGATTGAGCTCTTCTTGCATGGTAAGCAACCAATATGAGTCGCCCTCGGCTTCGAGGATGTTCTTTAGTTCAATATGAGAAATAAAAGCAAAATAGCCACAAAAATCATGGAGTTTGGAGCGAGTAGTTATCCCCTTTGATATATCACCTATGATAAGTTCTTGGGATGACTTGTAGCGGATCTCTAATCTTCCCCTCATGTAGGCCTTGCGACCGGTTCCGTACACCAACAACGGAACATCATAGACCGTGGTCCCGGGCATGTACGGGACCCACTGTAAACATTGTTCATTGATACCCCGTTGGTTTCCAATAGCAGCTCGACTTACTCAGATGTAGATATATGTGTGCTTGGACGCTATTACAAATACCTAGATATATGGGTAAGATAAGTAATAAAAATAAATATTAAGAACGGTAATAAATAATTTATTCACGCTCAATCGATTTTATCAGTTTTATGCCTTCGTTGCATGCTTATCATGTCTGCACTCATGACACAAATTTTGATGGATGCTTTCTGATTCAGATTTATCGATACATGTGTACTTATCTCTGCATGCCACTTGGCATTCACCTGCCACTTGTTGGGGGGTTTCTGGCTCCCCTAGACTTACATGTTCAGATTCTGAAACTTAGATTGAAGTGGAGCCCTCCGCTAAAGATCAAGCCTACCTTATGGAGCAAGCTGACTAGTCCCAGCGCCTTCTGTTTCTGACTCTTCTGACTAGCTCGCGGGATTTTCACTCAGCTTGTGAGCACCTTTGCACTGTACATGCTGTAAATCTTACTTTTGTATATAGCAAGTGATGTATAGTACCTGTAATACTATATCACGCTCTATGATAACTTTGTAAGCTGTACTCCTTATGTTGAAATGTATATACACTACGTACTTTCATACTCTAATTCTGGTCTGTACTGATGCTTAACGTATATATGTGAGGATATTCCATCTTGCGTATATACGTCACACTAGCATCTCCGTATCCATCAGGGCGGGGCGTTACAGAAGAGATGAATCTTTCCCACAGGGTGACTACTCCTAGCATTGAAGCCATAGATGATTGTAGTAGTGGTTGACAACTTGCTTAGTGGGATGCCAAGAAAGTAGAGAAGCCTCTTCGAGATGATGCTCAAAGCAGATCCTGTATTGACCTGAATCCTTTCAATGCATAAAGAGCCAATGTACTCAGTATAGTACAAAGCTCTATTATGCTTATTATCTTTGAGGAGCATGTCCTCGGGAGTGAAGGTGATGGATGGCACTTGTAATACCCCGTTCCGGAATACTTACCAAGATACATATTCTGATATTTTTATAGTATTCTTTTAATTTTCCCTCATATTTTTTTTGTTTTGTGATTATTTATATCATCGTTGGTATTTAGATCCGAATTCCTAGATTCAGAATCAACTCGAGTCTAAGCTGAAGAATCGATCCTAGTGTATCGATTGACTTGACTTTTCTGGTAGTAAGATTTGATTAATTTTAGTTTCAAATATTATTTTCCAATATTTTAATTTTTCATAATTTTATAAAATTTTTTGAATTAAATTAAAAAATCATCAAAATCGGTATCGACGGTGCTGCCGATCGATTCCCAGATTTTTAATTTGCCATCAAAGTTGAATTTCTAGAAATACTTTTATATTATTCCATAGAATCACATTTTCTATGTAAATACATTTGTAGAGATTTTTTTTAAATTTATCAAAATTCGACTGGATTTAATGTCAACCGGTATTGCGGGTAGATTTCAAGAGTTTTATTTTGAAAGCAGGATTGAATTTCTGAATTTGATTTCACCATGCGCCTTAGAATAATATTAAATATTTTTGAGAGTTTTTGGGGTTGTTCCTGTTGGCCCAAAGGCCTATCACTCTAGTTTTGATGATGAATAACTCATGTAGTTATAGTACTAATGATCTTGTGTTTAAAAAGTTTCAGATATTCAATTAAGATTGTAGTCAGAGTTTAGTTTCAAAAAAAATTTTAAGTCAAGTTTTGAAGGTAACACATGTTGATTCAAGAAAGATCGCATCAAGTACTCAAATAGAAGTCTAGCTCATGGATCAAGTTTTGGACCAAGTCAAGATGGAAAAGAAGATTTTAAAGAAAAGATTTTTAAGACTTGCGTCGTGTTTGTAAGTTTTAAGATTTTTATTTTAGATAAAATGTACAGGATAGATTATTGTGGATTGCTCAAGCTTATAAACACGCACACAAAATATTTCATATCGTTTATGATTAAGTTTTGAGAAAATATAGTTTTGGTTTTGAGCTTTATAGGATATAGTTATTAGTTTCATGAATAGATTTTATCAAAACAAGTTTACATGATTTATATGTGTATCAGATTTCATCCATACACATTGGTGCTTCATACTATTTAGAAAAACTTATTTTGATGTTTCTAGTTCATAGTTTTAAGTTTTGTATTTATCAAAACATATTTTAAGCTTTTTATCAAAAACAAGTATATTTCATCTTATATGTATATTGGATCATTTCCATACACACTATGCTTCAAAAGTATTTCAATATCTTATTTTGTATTTGAGCAAGTTTTGAAAAAATAGGTTTTCCATTTCAAAGTTTAGTTCTTGAAAAGTACGATTTTCGGTTTAAGCTTTAACTTCTATATCTCAAAAATAGTTCAAATTATTTATAATATGTGTTGATTTTTTATCACACTTATTTGTACTTTATAGTATTTCAATGAACCTATTTTTGTGAAATTTATGGGATTTAATAAAATTTATATGGTTTTTCAAAGATAGATTTTCAATCCTTAAAAAACCAGTTTTGGGAAGCTAGCGGTCGGCTGACGTGCACAGAACATGCACAAGCCCATGGTTTTAGGGCTGGTTGACCGAGCAGTCGATCGATCCAGAGAGGCTGCTCCTGGATCTGGCCCCGATCGATCGACCAATGAGCTTTGCTTTTTAGTTTGGCCACGGTAGACCGAGCAGTCGACCGATAGGGCAATGGCCTAGGGCGATTGATAGGGCGATCGATCGACAACCCCAATGGTCTGAAATATAACAGTTGGTCAGTCAACCGGCCGGTCAACCGATAAGGCATCTGGATAGAAAACTAGGCCCAGCGGCTAGTTTTTTGAGGCCCTATTTAAAGGGTTGTTTTGGCCAGTTTTGGTTAAGATATTTTAGAGTGTTCTCAACAAGTTTTAGTGCTTCATTTCCATATCCAAATAGAGTTTTTCAAGAGTGATTCTCTTGAGTTTTCAAAAGCTTTTTCTTGAGTTTTTCACCTCCACATCAATGTTTTCTCACACAAGCTTGAGCTTTCCATTCCTATATTCATCCTCTAGGATCCTTATTTGTGAGAGTTTATTTTTGTGATCAAGAAAAGTGATCACAAGTGTTCCACCCCTTGTATTTGAGGAATTGTAGAGGTGCGGCCTCGACAAGCTAGAGAGCTTGCGTGTGTTGTTCTTGTGGGAACAAGTGAGGGACTTGCGGGTTTAAGAGTTCTTTCTCGTTGCAGGTGTTACGGCACTAAGTGATCTTGCGGGAACGATTTTAGTGAAAATCCTTCATAGTAGTAAAGGCGGGGACGTAGAGCAAGTGTGCTCGAATCTCGAAATAAATCTCACATGTTTGCGATTGCTTATCTCCCTCTCTTTCTCACTTGTGTTTATATCTTATATGCTTATATTGTTCATATCTTTATATGCTTGGTATACTTGTGCTTAATTGTTATATGCTTGGGATTGATTGTGTGCTTACACCTGTATTTAACCAAGAGAACTATAGTAGCACCTTAACTCTCTAGAGAAATCTTGAGGAGATAGACCAGAGCCCTTCACTGAGAATTCGGCTAGACTCTTTCGTTAACTTGGTGTGTTTAGCATAATAGTTTTAGTTTGTATAACACATTAGTTTTGCATTTGATTAGCTAGTCACCTATTCACCCCCCTCTAGGTGACCTACAATTGGTATCAGAGCTTGATGCTCTTAATTTGGGACTAACAACCTAGAGTTAAAGATCCTATTTTTCCTAATCATAATATTTTCATACACACACATGAATTTCATTGCACCTCTTATGTTTGACATTCTTAACCTCTAAACTTGGAAAGTTAAGATATTTATGTACCTCAAAGCCTGAGGTATTCATGTTTATCTTTCCACCATTAAAAATTCTTACTTTTTAAACAGCAAAAATCTTGAGGCTAATGCAAAAATCATCCATGCTTTAAAATCAACCCTAAATGATGATAATTTATTTAGAGTTTCTTATATTGGTTCGGCTTTTGTAGTATGGAACACTCTCATCTCTCTTGGGGAACAAACACCACATGACAAGGAGAGTGACTCAGATGAAGAAAGTACTACTTTCAACATGTGCTTCATAGTCCAAGGGGATAACCCCCTTGAGGTAAATTCTAAAACCGAGCTTGATGAAGAAAATGAAATGGCATATGATGAGCTTGCATTGTTTTGTAAAATGCTTCTTAAAAAATATCATTTGTTAAAATTGAAAATGTAAAATTGAAGAAAAAAATAATACTTTGTTAAATAAAAATGATTCTTCAAAATTGAGTTTTATTTCAAAAATGAATTTTTGAAAAACCAAGTTATTTTTGTTGAAAAAGAAAAGGAGATTGTTTTAAATGAAAATAAATTTTCAAAAAAGAAAATTGCTTTAAAAGAAATTATTTTTCTATTTCTAAAAGAAAAAGTATTTTGTTTCTCATGTTTCTTTTTCAAAAATTAATAATGATATTTGTATTGAGAAGAAGAAAATGATTGTTTGAGTTCCACTTTGAGCAAATGTGCTATTAATCACTCTAAATTAGAATCTATGTTTCGCAAGAAACAAATTTCACACATGCATGCACATCCTACACAGCATACACCACATGCTCACCATGTTCACACTCATGCTCATATGTATGCTAGAGTGTACACATGTATACATTATGGCCGCAAATGCCATCTTGTAAAATTTTGTTTTGATAGATTATATTCTTCAAATTTTGCACATAAAAATATTTGGGTTCCCTATAATACTGACCCCCATGCACCCAAAAAAATATGGTACCAAAATATTTACCTCTTGTGTTTGATGTAGGTATGGGCTCTCACAAAATGTGAGAGGATTGGTGCCTTGGTAATTAATGCAATTGGAGTTTGACGCACATATCATGGATGCATCGCTATCAAGGAGTTTGGTGGGAGGACCACGACGTTTTTGAAGAAACAGATTGGCTACATTGGTATTGGTAACTATTTCATCCTCCACTCTTAAAATTATTTTTAAAGCAGTATATGCTAGTGTACAAAACCTAGATCAATCATATATTATTTTGTGCTTTAGGATGAGTTGATAGGTTGTTATACTATGCATGTATTCTTTTGAGATTTTCTTTATGTTTTCAATGGATTTACATGCCTATTCTTTTTAGTTGATTCATGTTTTTATATGATTTAGTCAAAGCATATATTGGTTTATATGTTCATATCATATGATAATATGCAATTCTTGTTAAAACTTGTGTTATACATGTATAATTTTTGAGTTACATACTATACATGCTCTATTTTTATTGTGTACTCATTTGTTATTTGATTGTACATTGTATGTCCTACTTTTGATGATTCTTGCATGATTATATGATATATCATATTTTTGAGAAAAAGAATTTCATATGAATTTTAAATCGAGCCTTATTGATTTATCTCCATGACTATGTCTATTACATGATTTTTGAGCGCTCTATATATATTTTGTGTTTACTCATGATTTTATTTTCATGAGCTCATCTTTGTGCTTATAAATCTTTAGTGTCATTTTTTGTGTAATATACATATTTTCATGAGATACATATTTTGATTTATCTTGAACTAGTTTTTCAAAATTATTTTAAAATAGTTCTTCACTTGGTAGTATTTTCAATCTAAAATTATTTTCAAATCTCATATTTTGAAAACTCCTACCTTCAAAGGGCGGTTGGTTGGGTGATCATGCCTTGTATGCTCTTTAACGAAAATCTCTTTTAACATGTTCATGATAAGGGTGGATGATATGAGTTATACATATAATTTTTATGTTATTTTATTTTTGTATACTCATACTTGTTTTATATATATATGCATCAAATTTTAAGTGGTATTTCCATTTTCTACGTACATATATATATATATAATTTTGATTGTGCTTATTTTATATTGACCATACATGTTTTAAAGCACAAAACAGTTTACGCTAAGCTTGATTTTATTTAAATGTTAATTGGTATTTCTACAAGCTTATGCATGTATTTTGTGATTATTTTAAAAAGGGAGAAAAAGTTCTTTAAAACTTAAAATAATTTCTTAATATTTGTGTTTATCTACAAGTGGTACATCAACACATGTTTTGCCAACTACAAATGGTTTCAAAATTTGTTTTGATTGATTACAAGTAGTTTCAATTTTTTTTTAAAGTAGTATCAAAAATTTATTTCAATCGGTTCTCAAAATTTATTTGAAATGTATTGCCTATATGTAAGGGGAGCTTAACATCTCCTCTATGTATAGATTCATATTGAGCGTATTTTATATATTAAGGAGCTTGACCTCTCTTCTTTATGGGATACACGTGTGTAGGGGGAGCTTAATATCTCTGTCTATACATTGTATATTATGCTTATGTGTGATAGGGTTTGTCATCCCTTCTCTATGTAATGCATGTATGCAGGGGGAGTTCCTAACAGTCTCTTCTCTTCATGAATTTATATCGCATATACATTTATCTTGTTTGTTTATCTTCACCCCTTTGTTGATCAGTTGACAAAAAGGGAGAGAAGAATTTAGAGTTTATATATGCATATTTAATATTGTTGTTTATGCATTTATATTTGTGTTTAGTTTATGTGCTTCATTGAATATCTTTATTGTTTTTGCAATGCATGAGTAGAGGGGAACTTCTATGGAGCTTATCTTTAATTCATGCATATATAACTCTATGAGTTTTGTCATCATCAAAAAGGGCGAGATTGTTGGCCCAAAGGCCCAACACTCTAGTTTTGATGATGATTAACTCATGTAGTTATAATTCTATTGATCTTGTGTTTAATAAGTTTCAAATATTCAATTAAGATCTTAATCGGTGTTTAGCTTCAACAAAAAATTCAAAGTCAAGTTTTGAAGCTAGCACATGTTGATTCAAGAGCTCGCGCTTCAAGATCGCATCAAGTACTCAAAGAGAAGTCTAGCTCATGGATCAAGTTTTGGACCAAGTCAAGATGGAAAAGAAGATTTTCAAGAGAAGATTTTTAAGACTTGTGTCATGTTTGTAAGTTTTAAGATTTATATTTTAGATAAAATGTAAAAGATAGATTAGTTATGGATTGTTCAAGCTTATATACGCACGCACACACACAAAATATTTTATATCGTTTATGATTAAGTTTTGAGAAAATATAGTTTTGGTTTTGAGCTACATAGAATATACTTTTTGGTTTCATGAATAGATTTCATCAAAACAAGTTTACATGGTCTCTATGTGCATTGGATTTCATCCATACATATTGATGCTTCACATTATTTAGAAAAACTTATTTTGATGCATCTAATTCATACTTTTAAGTTTTGGAAAGACTTATTTTGATGCTTCTAGTTCATACTTTTAAGTTTTGCATTTATCAAAACTTATTTTGAGCTTATTGTAAAAAAACAAGTATATTTCATCTTATATGTGTATTGGATCATTTTCATACATACTATGCTTCAAAAATGTTTCAATATCTTATTTTTGTATTTGAACAAGTTTTAAAAAATAGGTTTTCTAGTTGAAAGTTTAGTTTTTGATAAATATGATTTTCGGTTTAAGCTTTAACTTCTATATAGGAAAAATAGTTCAAATTGTTTGTAATATGTGTTGATTTTGGATCACACATATTTGTATTTTAAAGTATTTCAATGAACCTATTTTTGTAGAATTTATGAGATTTAATAGAATTTTTATGGGTTTTCAAAGTTATATTTTCAATCCTTAAACACCCAGTTTTGGGTTGCTGGCGGTCGACCGAGTGGTCTACCGATGTGCATAGAACGTGCACAAGCCCATAGCTTTAGGGCTGGTCGACTAGGCGGTTGACTGATCCAGAGGAGCTGCTCTCTGGATCTGGCCCCAGTCGACTGGGCGATCGATCGATCAAAGAGCTCTGCTCTTCGATTTTGGCCACGGTCGACCGAGCGGTCGACTGATAGGGCAATGGCTGGGGCGGTCGACAGATAACCCCAACAGTCTGAAATTTGACCGTTTGTCAGTCGATCGGCCGATCGACCGATAGGTCATCTGGCCAGAAAACTAGGCCCAACAGCTAGTTTTCTGAAGCCCTATTGAAGGACTGTTTTGGCCAGCTTTAGGTAAGATTTTTTAGAGTGTTTTCAAGTGCTCTTTTATAGAGTATCTCAACAAGTTTTAGATATTTATTTCCATATCCAAAGAGAGTTTTTCAAGAGTGATTCTCTTGACTTTTCAAAAGCTTTTTCTTGAGTTTTTCACCTCCACATCTATCTTGTTCTCTCACACAAGCTTGAGCTTTTTATTGCTATATTCATCCTCTAGGATCTTTATTTGTGAGAGTTTATTTTTGTAACAAAGAGAAGTTATCATAAGTGTTCCACCCCTTATATTTGAGGAATTGTAGAGGTGCGGCCTCGGCAAGCTAGTGAGCTTGCATGTGTTGTTCTTGCGGGAACAAGTGAGAAACTTGCGGGTTCAAGAGTTCTTGTGGGAGTTCCTTGTATGTGTTACGGCATCAAGTGATCTTGCGGGATCGATTTTAGTGAAAATCCTTCTCAGTGGTGAAGGCGGGGACGTAGAGCAAGTGTGCTCGAACCTCGAAACAAATCTCCCGCATTTGTGATTGCTTATCTCTCTCTCTCTCTCACTTGTGTTTATATCTTGCATGCTTATATTGTTCATATCTTTATATGCTAGATATACTTGTGCTTAATTGTGATATGCTTGGGATTGATTGTGTGCTTACACCTGTATTTAACCAAGAGAGCTATAGTAGCATCTCAAATCTTAATCTAGAGGTATTTTCAGGAGATAGTCCATAGCCCTTCACTGAAAATTCGCTACACTCTTTGGTTATACTTGGGGTGTTTAGCATAACAGTATTAGTTTGCATAATTAGTTTTAATTTCACATTTGTTTTGCATTAGATTATCTAGTCACCTATTCACCCCCCTCTAGATGACTTCAGTTCTGAGTTACTTCATTTTTCAGGCTTTTCTAAAAGTTTTGGTATTTTTTCAGATTCCATAATTTTATCCAGATATTTTTCTTTTATTTTTTCTATTTTTCAAATTTTCTCTTCCACTCATTCTTTTTCTTCCTATTTTTCTTTTCTTTCTTTCCTCAGAAACTCCACCACACAATATATATCCCAACCACTTTTTCTCTCTCCTCTTTTAATGCACGTACCTCATCCCTTACCAAGACGCATACCTGACCCTCGCATCTGGGCTCAACCCAGTGATTAGTCTCTAAATTGTATATTTCGTACCACATCTTTGAAATCACCTAGAGGGGGGGTGAATAGGTGATAGCTATACTAATGGTCAAATATTGCGGATTTAAAAACTATTTAAGCAATAAGCACAATTAAAAGAACTTGCAAGTAAATAGGCAATTAATAGAACAAGTAAAAAAGAGATAGAGTTGAGAGAAAAGTGGACAATCGCAAACACAAAGATTTTTCCGAGGTTCGAGCCACGCTCTACGTCCCCGCCTTCGACACACGAAGGATTTTCACTATTGGTGATCCCACTGGATCGTCAATACAAGGACACACTTGTCCTATCTCTCGCGGTGCCGCAACACCAACTCGGAGCAACACTTGCTCGCTTGAGGCTGATGCCTCTACAACTTCTCACAATGTAGAATGGTGATCGAACACTTGATCACAAACAAAGATGCTCACTTGCACAACCCTATAACCAAGATGATGAGATGATACTTTGGGATTGTGTAGTGCACAAAGACTAGAGAGAAGTAGAAGATTGCTTCAAGAAAAGGGTTGGAAATTTTGGCTCAATTGAAAATCTTTTGCTAAAGGCTAAGCTTTTGAAAACTTTGATTATTGCTTGTAAATCTTGTGTCAATGGTTGAAGAAACCTCCCACTATTTATAAGGGATGGAAAATGACTTACAAAGGTCAAAAGAGTTGTTAGGGAGAAACCCAACACAAAACTGGTCAGAAAAAATATAGCTGTTGGAGTCTGTCAAAACTTTCTGACTGAAGCCGGTCGACCGGGCCGGTCGACCGTCAACGGTCGGATTTCCAACCGTTGAGAATCCGGTCGACCGGGACGGTCGACCGAGGTCTCAACCAGAGAGTGAAACTCTCTGTCGGTTGATAAGTTCGGTCGACCGGGGAAAAACAGAGAGCACAGCTCTCTCTCTCGGTCGACCGGTCGGGCCACCGAAGTGCACACATGCACAACAGTGAATGTCGGTCGACTGGGACGGTCGACCGGACAAGGCCAAAACTGTTTTTCCCAAAGGCTTTTGAAGATGGTAAATTTTGGTAAAAATTCTTTGGATAGGGGACTACAAAATAGAGTTCTAGGACTTGTAAAAATCAGGGTGTGATTATAGACCAACACCAAAAAGACTTGAACTATATTTTGACAAAATCCTTTTTCCAAATAAAAACTGTTTTTCCAAAAACTTGTTTTTCCAAAATGATTTTTCCAAACTTTGATTTTCCAAAACTAGGTTCGAAATCTTGATATGAAAATTGGTTTGTAGGCATGAAGCAATATGAAAAGTGTGTGTGTGACAATTCCAAAATAATCTACCTCTATCATCTAGGTTTTGACAAAATGAACTAAAAATCTTAACTAAAATGAAAAATACAAATCTTGAATTTGTCTTCAATCTTGTTTGATCCTGGAGCTCTCCTATGTGCTTGGCTCTGGGATCCAAATCTTTGCGGCTTCTAAATGTGTGAGTCTTGTGTTTGAGCCGTCAAACAAACTAGGATTTTTAACCTGAAACTCATTTAAACAAAATTGTTAAAACATAACTATATATGGTTTGTTATCATCAAAATGTCGGGCTAATGGCCTTTGGGCCAACAATCTCCCCCTTTTTGATGATGACAAAACATATAGAGTTGTCACAAATATTTTGGGTAGAGTCTTCAAGTGAAGCTCCCCCTTAACTCATGCATATATAAAATGATCACAAAAAAGAGATACATATGCATAACACAGGCATATAGGATATAGAAATGATACACATGCCAACAATCCATGCATACCAAAAATACAGAATTATAGGTATATGCATACATGGTTACCTCCATCCATCCAATACCACCAACCTCCAAAATAAGTGGGTGAGGAAATAAAAACATAAAACATAATGAGCACAACCAATCACATCACATATGCCACAAATAAAACATAACATAACTGTCATAGATAAACACATGTTCATACATGACATAAAACATAATACATGTCTACACTACATGTCCAAAATAAAATACATAAAAGATCAACTACAATCCCAAAATAAAAACATAAAGCAAAATAGCCCAAAATAGCCCATAAGTCTCTCCCCCTTTTTGACATCATCAAAAGAGGGGGTCACTCCTCATCCTCATCAGAATCATCCTCATCAGAAGCATCCTCATCATCCTCATCCGAATCATCCTCATCCGAATTCTGGGTAGCAGCAAGCTGAGGTGGAGAGGAAGGAGTCCTGGCTGGAAAAGGAGGGCCGGTAGGAGGAAGCGGTCTCGCATGAGCAGTGGGAACAGGAGCCGGCAACTCATGCTTCAGAAAGAAAGCGCCAAGATGTGACTCCAAGTAGCGGATGGAATCACAAATATAGCCCATGTCATTTCACAGGCCCTGGTAGTGCACGGTCATCTCCGCGGAAAGCTGCTGACGATGAGCAGTGAGCTCAGTAGTGATCTGCTCATGGTGCTCCCGCATCTCAGTGGATAAGACAGTATAAAGATTAGAAGGAGCAGACGAGCCAGAAGAGGTGCCAGGCAAATGAACAGCAGGATGGACAGGAGGCGGCTAAGGAGCAGGAGCCCTAGGACGCATCCTCTTGAGAAGGGTGCTGTTCAGATCAACAGACGGTTCTACAGATCGTTCATTGGAGAGATTGAAATTGAGTCGTTTGAGCAAATAAGTGATGACCATCCCAAAAGGCAAATGCCAGTAGGGACAAGGAGATGGTCCGAGGTCATAATGCTAATGATGAGTTTGGGGATATTGACTCTAATGCCTCGCAGAAGACAATAGATAAGCAATGGAGCAGATCCCCGGGCGTGACTGTACTCTCCCGATTTTGGCAGGAGGTATAGAACACTATTTTGGCTAAGACTTGAGCAATGAGAGTGTAGTGTTTTACTTCCTCATTCGTAACCAAGCCAGGATTGTCATCGCTATGGAGTAACGTGGAAGCGGTGAGGGCAGACTCACCGTCCGGATAAACAAAATCATGAAGATCTAGGGAGTAAATATCTTTACCCTCACAGGAGAGATGAAGATGATGAGCAAATTCTTGGAGAGAGATGTCTATATCTTTTCCCAAAACTCTAGATCGAATTTGATTGGACTCAAATGAAAGGTTAGAATAGAAATATTGAACTAGAGATAGGTAAACTGGCTCCCTAATAGACAGATAATTTTCCAAAGAGTTAGCTCTTAAAATGGGGGCTAAATTGAGATGTTCAAAATCATTTATAACCACACTTCGCCCAAAGCTAATAGGCCTAGTAGAAATAATAATGTGTCTATATTGAGCTTGGGATGAAACAAAAAGAGGTGAATGAGAAGTGGTTTGAGCAGATTTTCCTTTTTCAGAGCGTGTCCTCTTTGACATGGTGAAGAGATAAGCTAGATCTAGGAAAAGGTAGTGAAAATAAAGCAAGGAATTTGGAAAGATCCAAAAAAAAATTTATTACCTTGAAATTATGGAGAAATTATGGAGAAAATCCAACAAATCCCTTGAAAAAGTGAAGATCCAGGCCTGAAATAGTAGATCTGAGGAATTTTGGGAAGGATCTAGGGTTTAAAGGAGTTAGAGAGGGTTAGAGGAGTGTTAGGGTTTTAGAGGAGAAGAGGGAAAAGAAGAGTCGGCGGATGAATGAGAGAAAATATGAGATGAGGGCTTTAAATAGATCGAGTGAAAAACTGGGTCCTCGTCGCCCGGTCGACCGGGTCGGTCGACCGGCCAAAACCCGAGACCAAGCCCACTACAGTCGGTCGACCGCCCGGTCGACCGGCTAAAGATAAAATTAAAAATTTTAATCCAGTCTAGAACAGTCGGCCGCTCCGATCGACCGTGCCTATGCCAGGCCAGAGCGGTCGACCGGGCCGGTCGTCCGGTCTTGCCCAAAACAAAACAGTGAGCAAGCCAGTTTTTAAAAAAATAAAAAATTTTATTTTAAATAACCATTACAGCAAACATGTATATCTATCAAAAGGATGTTAAAAATACTTTAATCATTCTTGTTATGAAAAAAATAATTTATTTTTATTTGTTATTAAATATTTATTCTTATTTCTTAATAAAGCAATAAATTAGAGATGTTGAAGCCGAATACCCTGTTAAGGGTTCTGAACTTCTCCTCGTCATTCCTCTAGATAAGAGTTGAGGAGCACAATTGCCATCTCTAATTATTTGCTCTAAATAAATTGTTTTAAATAAATCTTTATTTTGACAAAATGCATATAAATCATTTAACAAAAACTAGACATGTGGACAAAAATCATATGGCATAGAAACAAGACTATAATCTTAAATATGGCATAGATATAAACAAAATAGAAATGCTAGACTACAATAACACATATCACAATAACATAAAAGTAAACTAGCAATCCTATGTATGAAAAATAAAATCTTTAAGTGGAGAAATTACCAAACCAAGGCATTCTCCAAAAATGGGTGCCTCCATGATAGTGATGCAAGCGACGATATGGTCGTTGAGCGTTGATGCATCCACCACCCGGGCACCATCTCCCCCTAAGTCTTGGAGGATGAAGACCCACCTGTATCAATTATTTTCGGTGTGTCTTTTGTACCCAAATCTTTTTGGGTCCTATAGGGTTAGTATCTTGTCGAACCCAAATATTTTTATTTAAAATGTTTAGCTTAGCATAACAAAATTTTTCTAAATGGCCTTTGCGGCCACAATGAGTGCAAGTGTAAATTCTATCACTACTATACATAAAAGCATGTTTGTGTGTGTGTGCATGTTTTTGTGATTTAGAAGCATGAGAATGATGAGAGTGTTTCCCTTGGGAAAATCCTTTGGGAAATCTAGATGCAAGTTTGGATACATCAAAAGCATACTTCTTTAAAGTTGAGTCCAAAACTTCAACACGTTTTTGAATCTCCAAAAATTCATTTTTGTTGCAAGTTGAAATAGGAGTTTTTCCTTTACAAGCTATTTTATAATTTTCAAAATCCTTTTTCATCTTTTCAAAAGAATTTGTTAAAACATTTTTCTCTTGCAAAACATGTTCAAATTTAATTTTCAAAGAATCATTTTCCTTTTTCAATTTCTAATTTTGAGCTTGTGAAAGTTCATATCTACTTTGAAGCTCTTCAAAAAAATGTGCAAGCTCATCTATGGTTAAATCATCATCATCTATAGAGTTTTCTAGATATACCTTGGTAACTTCCTCACCTTGTGCCATGAAACACATGTGTGCGGCGTCGATCTCCTCTTCGGATTTCGACTCCGTGTCATCCCATGTGGCCACCATCGCCTTCTTCTTCTTTGGCCCGTTCTTGGAGGTAGTAGCTTGTAGAGAGGGGCACTCGGCAATGAGGTGTCCCGTCTTCTTGCAATGATAACAAGGACCCGGCTCCTCTCTTTTTCTTTCAAATCTCCCTTGAGGTTTCCCTCTTCGGGAATTGCTTTGTCTACCCTTCTTGTAGAACATTTTGCCCACCTTCCTTATGAGCATGGCAAAATCTTCATCGTAGTCCTCCGATGAATCTTCCTCATCATGGGTGGATGGAACGGCTTTGAAAGCGAGGGCTTTCTTCTTTGGTGCCTCCCTTTCTTCTCTAACTTTCATCTCCATCTCATGGGTTTTGAGATTGCCGATGAAACCGGAGAAGTCCATCTCCTCCCTATCGTTGAGCTCCTTGAGGGTGGTTGCCTTCACTTCCCAAGATTTGGGAAGAGCTCGAATGACCTTCCGGATCTTTTGGTCATTATCAATCGTGTCACCTAAAGAAGATAGAGCATTAGTTATCTTGGTGAAACGGGTGAGCATGTCATCAATGCATTCATTTTCAAGCATATAAAAATTCTCATATTGAGAACGAAGCAAGTCAATTTTGGATCTCTTGACTTGAGATGTTCCCTCATGAGTCACAATAAGAACATTCCAAACTTCAAATGCAGATTTACAGTTAATGATGCGTGAAAGGTCATCTTCATTTAAAGCTTGTGTGAGTGCATAGTAGGCTCTAGCATTTGCTTCATAGTCCTTAGTGGTATCTTTGGACCATATTTTCTCATCAGTGAGGGGTTCAATAAATTCTTTGGTGATGGCCCTAGTAACTCTAACTCCTAGGGATTTAAGGAAAAAAGGTTCATCTTGACCTTCCAAATGGGGAAGTTCAAGCCATCAAATTTAGGTGGGGACTTGATGCTAGAAAAATCAACATATGCCATGAATACAAGTATAAGATGCACAACAAATAAAAAAAATGCAATAAATAGATATAGCCAAATATGAAGATCTCCCTAAGGTGGTTAAACCAAAAGTTAGGGTTAGGCTCTGATACCAATTGAAATCACCTAGAGGGGGGGTGAATAGGTGATGGTTATACTAATGGTCAAATATTGCAGATTTAAAAACTATTTAAGCAATAAGCACAATTAAAAGAACTTACAAGTAAATAGGCAATTAATAGAACAAGTAAAAAAGAGAGAGTTGAGAGAAAAGTGAACAATCGCAAACACGAAGATTTTTTCGAGGTTCGAGCCACGCTCTACGTCCCCGCCTTCGACACATGAAGGATTTTCACTATTTGTGATCCCACTGGATCGTCAATACAAGGACACACTTGTCCTATCTCTCACGGTGCCGCAATACCAACTCGGAGCAACACTTGCTCGCTTGAGGCCGATGCCTCTACAACTTCTCACAATGTAGAATGGTGATCGAACACTTGATCACAAATAAAGATGCTCACTTGCACAACCCTATAACCAAGATGATGAGATGATACTTTGAGATTGTGTAGTGCACAAAGACTAGAGAGAAGTAGAGGATTGCTTCAAGAAAAGGGTTAGAAATTTTGGATCAATTGAAAATCTTTTGCTAAAGGCTAAGCTTTTGAAAACTTTGATTTTTGCTTGTAAATCTTGTGTCAATGGTTGAAGAAACCTTCCACTGTTTATAGGGGATGGAAAATGACTTACAAAGGTCAAAAGAGTCATTGGGGAGAAACCCAAAACAAAACTGGTCAGAAAAATATAGCTGTTGGAGTCTGTCAGAACTTTCTGATTGAAGCCGGTCGACCGGGCCGGTCGACCGTCAACGGTCGAATTTCCGACTGTTGAGAAGCCGGTCGACCGGGACAGTCGATCGAGGTCTCAACCAGAGAGTGAAACATTCTGTCAGTCGACCGGTTCGGTCGACCTGGAAAAACAAAGAGCACAGCTCTCTCTCTCGGTCGGGCGACCAAAGTGCACACATGCACAGGGTGCATGTCGGTCGACTGGGACGGTCGACCGGACAAGGCCAAAACTGTTTTTCCCAAAGGCTTTTTGAAGATGGTAAATTTTGATAAAAATTCTTTAGATAGGGGACTACAAAATAGAGTTCTAGGACTTGTAAAAATCAGGGTGTGATTATAGACCAACACCAAAAAGACTTGAACTATATTTTGACAAAAATCCTTTTTCCAAATAAAAACTATTTTTCCAAAATGATTTTTCCAAACTTTGATTTTCCAAAACTAGGTTCGAAATCTTGATATGAAAATTGGTTTGTAGGCATGAAGCAATATGAAAAGAGTGTGTGTGACAATCCCAAAATAATCTACCTCTATCATCTAGGTTTTGACAAAATGAACTAAAAATCTTAACTAAAATGAAAAATACAAATCTTGAATTTGTCTTCAATCTTGTTTGATCCTGGAGCTCTCCTATGTGCTTGGCTCTGGGATCTAAATCTTTGCGGCTTCCAAAAGTGTGAGTCTTGTGTTGGAGCCGTCAAACAAACTAGGATTTTTAACCTGAAACTCATTTAAGCTAAATTGTTAAAACATAACTATATATGGTTTGTTATCAACAAAATGTCAGGCTAATGGCCTTTGGGCCAACAATCTTCACATTTATTTCATATTAAATTCTCCTAATAAACATCTCTCTTGCATGTTTCTAGGTCCATGGTGTGCAATGAAGAAGAAGACCCTAAATCACCATTTAATGGGTGATTAAAGGCCGATAAAGATAGCCATTGACTTTGGAGAGTGGTTTCGCCAAAATCAGGGGTCCAAATCTAAAAACCAGCAAGTACATCCGACAGGGAGACATCCAGAAAGCGCGCAGCAGGCGGAGCCGCGCGCACTTCCGAAGCATTGCCTAAAAAACGTGGCAAATACCGCGTTTTCACGGCTCAGTACACTCCATTTGGTGCCCCTTTCGCCTATAAATACCCCCTTTGTGGTCTGAAGATGGAGATATACAGAGTGTGAGGGTAGTTTTCTTGTTTTTGTTGTAGTTTAGGGTAGTGTAGTTTAGTTTACTTCTTCTTCCTCCTCCTTTGTATTTTTCATTTCTTGTAGATCATGTAATAGGAGAGAGAGTGGTACATGGTGGAAAGCAAGAGTGCTTGTAGTAGAAGGTGACAATCTATGAAAGGTTCTCTCTTTACCTATCCTTGTTTTCTTCTCTATAATCCCTTTTACATGTATAGATATTCTTTTCTCTTATGGCAACTAACTACTAACCACTAACTATTCTAACTTCTACTTGATAATCCACATGAATCTAATAGCCTCTACTTGGCCTTGCTCTTGCAAGAGCCATTGATGGCTCATGATGATGGATCTAACACTCTAACATCCTAACTCTCTAACAATCTAACATTACTTTACTCTATGCTTACTCTTATTTAGTATTGATGGTTTAAGTGTAGCTTGCTCTTGTTTTGTTGAGTTTGGATGTGATGAGTTAATATATAGGTCATGCTTTGAAAAGCTCTTGAACTAAGGACTAGTGATGGCCAAAGATACATGTGAGACAACTATCACTAAGAGGTTACCATGTTGGTGGAGTTATTAGTAGTTAGTAGCCATAAGTTTTCTTTCTTTTTCACTTTGTTTTAGAAATATCAAAAATCACAAATATCTACTTTTCTATGTTTCCCACTTCTTCGTGTTTCACCGTACTTCTCTTTTTCAATCTTTGATTTCCTTTCTTTTTATTCTTTCAAACATTGAAGAACTTTTAACACACACATGAATCAACCGGTAAAGCTTCTATCGCCTCCCATCTTTGTGGATTCGACTCGTTTTAGCCTCTATGCTATACGAAAGTATCGAGGAAGCTAAAGCATACACACTTTAACTCTTGATTTCAAAACAACATATTTTGTGCACAGTTTTTCCCCTATCAAATTTTGGCGCCATTGCCGGGGATGGGAATGGTTTGATTTCACATTTTTGATAACTTTTCTTCTTTGTTTTTTGGTGTGCATGTTAAAATTTTAGCATTGTAGAAGTCCACACTTGCTTTGTGTGGTTGGGTAAATTCTTATATATTCTTATACTCTGCTGCTAATTTTTGTTTATATTACCTTTGCACTGTAATAATTCTAAGAACTAAAATATGGTAATTAGATGTTTTAAAACGGTTTAGACATTTGCATCTAGGCATGTGTCAATTTTCATTCCAATATAATGTATTTTGTTCTTGTGTTGTTGTGATCTTGACGGAGGTGTACATATTACATTGCATATAGTTAGGACAAACACTTAGTGATTTACTCGCTTTTTTGTGTTCATTCTTATCTACATTTCACACTTGCACAAAATGAACTTAAGGACAACACCCAATACAACATAAGGTGGGGAAGTTATTACGCTCCCTTAGCCCAAAAAATCTTCTCCCCACTCACACCACCCAAGCCTAAATAAAATTTGCTAGACATTGGCCCATAGGGACATCTCGGACTTATTTAAGAGAATGACCTAACGGGAAAGTTGTTAGAAGTTGACTCTTGTCAAATCGGTGTCTAAGGTTGGGACTGAGAGGCGAAACCTCAAAGAATAGTGATGTGGCATAATTAGGCCCATTGCTCTGACACGGATACCTCCCACTGATCTTGCCCCTACCTGGCCGATTAACTCGTGGTCAGATTCTGACAATGTACCCCCTGTGGACAGTCTAACAGTTAGGAGTCGTCTAGGTCTAAGTCAACCCTAGCATAGGCTTGTTTTCTTTTTCTTTTTCTTTATTTGTTTGTTTGTTTGTTTGTTTTTCTTTTGTAAATTGTGAAACGGATTTTAACAACAACAATTTTTTCAATCATAATATGAATCCATATTTCATCCCGACCTCATTTGACTTGGATAACTCCGACCCGGCTATGTACAACATGAACCAACCATATATGCTGATTGAGGCAAAACCTGCACAAAAAATATGAAATTTCAGATCTAATAATAAACTTGTGCAAGTGCTCAATTCTTCCGCTATAGCAAGTGGCTATGCGGGTCGTGATCCACAAGGAGGGTTTGCGATGGAAGCGTTACAGTTCTTTATTGAAATCGTTAAGAAAATAAGCGAAGGTTCTTCTCTGTTTATGTTATGAAAAAGAAAAAAGAAAGTTATAGTTAAAGTTAGAGAGAATATGAAAGATGAAGAAGGTGGAAAATCAGAAAACGACGAAAAGTAAAGTGGAGAAGAAGAAAACGATTTGGAAGAAGTGGTGTTCTAAACTAAGATAGAAAAGAAAAGAATTAAAGAGATACTTACCTAGGTTGATTGATGACTTACTTGGAAACCTTTTTGCAAGTTCTACCTTTTTGCTTCGGAGGCGTTCAACGCATCGATCATAAACTCGAGCTCGGTCCCCGTGCACATTATATCGTCAAGCATAAGAAGAACGAAGTGATGCGAGCTTGGAAGAGGAGAACGTCTTCATGAACGATCGCTGGCTCTCACGTAGCTTAGCTATACTTGCTTTGGAATTCACTTGTAGACTCAACAAATACAACCAAGGTAAAGTAGAAGAGGAAGAGGAAAGCAAACAAAACGGAAATTAAAGTTACAAACATAAACAAATGTTACCTTTATTGCTTGCTGAGACAATGAAAGAAAGGAGTAGGGTACATCGTCGGTGTCACTCTCAACATCAGCCCCTCTCTCTTACTTACATGAATCTTCTTCTACCCTAAGCTACATACAAGTTACATAAAAGTAAAGACTAAACTACAAAATGGAAAAACTAGTCTAAGATCCTAACTCTGCATTTGCCCTCTTTTTCAGTGCACAACATGGCCTTTTATAGGCAGAAACCCTAACAACCAAGATCCCGGGGAGGTCGGGGGAGTTCACGCTCCCCGTAACTCCCCAGGATTGCCGCGGAAACGCGGCTTTTGCCGCGTTTCCGCGGCAAGGGTGTGGCCAGGTGGCCACACCCTGTTGGTGGGTCACGCTGGTTTCTCCTTCTGACTTTATCCTTTGTTGGTTTTGTCGTTGGAGCTCTGGATTCTGACAAAATGGCCTTGGATTTCTTGGCTTTAACCGATCGATTCTGAGAGGATTCTTCTCAACCGGTTTCAACCTCTTGATTTTGCCCTGATTTTATTTGTGCGAATTAACTCTGATTTAATTCAGAATTCTGGTGGGCTTTTGGGCTCATTTCTCTTCATTGCCTTAAGGATTGGGCCTGCAAATAAATCAAACAATTAATTAGGACAATGCAGGCTTTTATTAAAAATAAGTATGAAAATGTGACATTAAATATGCAACATTAGTGACCAATCACACCCCCATACCTATCTTTTGCTCGTCCTCGAGCAAAACAACTAAACTATACTAGAGATTATTAGACCACTTTCGCAGGTCGCGCGATTGCACTGAGCATGTGCAACAAGCCGTTAAACCTCTAGGTTCCCCCTAGAGGACGAGTTTTGTCTCGTGAGGGTTTTCAGCGGATTGCACCCACAAAATCCATAAAGAAAGGGAAATAAAGAGTTAGTATTTTCGAAAAGCATTTTGAAAGAGAAAAATATTTGAAATATGATTGTAAGATCTAAGCAATCTATAAGTTATAGGAAAGCCGAATTTTTCATTCCTAAACTTAGTCTCTATTCAAAAATTTGTTATCAATCAAAGTAAGGAGTCAAATTGTACTTCTCATCTAGTCTATTACTTTACCCTAAGTCATATGCACCTTGTGACTGTGAAAATTTTGACTAAGGGTTCATTAATTCTAACTCTTATGCCTTACTTATTTATATATATACTTTTACTTTTTTTTTTTTTTTTTTTTGTGGTATTATTCCTTAGTTCTATTAGGCTTTCTAATCTGCCCATGTAACGAGCCTCTAATCGATGACTCCCAAACCAAACGGTCTTAGGGCACCAGGTGAGAAGACACCCCTAGGACTTAAGGACTCGAGCAGACAAGGCCACAAAACTAAGGATTTATTATATGAACCTCTTTTAGGCGTGAATACTTATGCTTTATTAGGCACAAATACCCAGCTTAATCAGAGTATCTAATCATTTTTCGCATAAATACTAAGGCTTGCTTAGGCCAAAGCACCTAGCTAATCAATAATTAGACTTATTCATTTTTTTTTTTTTCAAACTTATCTAATTATCTTTCGCATAAATACTAAGGCTTGCTTAGGCCAAAGCACCTAGCTAATCAATAATTAGACTTATTCATTTTTTTTTTATATATATATATTTTTATAAGGCATAAGAATCTTTGTTTTGAACCATAAGTGTGTAAGTGTATGAAGTATGCATATTTCATCAAGGTAAAGATCAAGACTAAATTACTTTGACAAATTATCTTCCTAACCCTAAAAATCAAACAAATAATCTTATTTTGACCAAGTATAAGAAATCCTAATTTGGATTTTCCTATTCCTTAAAATTAACTTAATTTCTTACAAAAATAAGTCAAAATATTGTTTCTATTTTTCAAAAAGTTTTTAAAAGTAAAGAAAAATGTCAATTTTTTTTTATTTTATTTTTTTAAAGAAAAGAAAAGTTATGTTAGACCCTCCCCCACACCTATCTCATGCATTGTCCTCAATGTATGAATTAATGCATAGATGCATGAAAAAGACGGCAGGGAAGGAAAAGGTTACCTTAAGGTGGTGGTTCCGGTGGTGGTCTGATTGGTCCACGAAACATGGCCCAATCAACTTTTCTTGGGTCTCGAAGGAACCCACCAGCACTATCTTTAATATGACCCACTAAAAAGATAAATCCATTAAGAATTTTTATTAAAAATTTAACCCATCTAATTTCCAAATTCCATAATTGATTTCGGAGTCAAATTTGTTAACCACCTCGTCCCAGAATGGAGTATGAAATGATAGAACAGTTGACTTGGACTCAGGAAGGACAGGAACTAATATCGACTCAGGAAGGTGACTTAAGTCAAGTAAAGGTTCAGGAGTCGAAATAGGTTCAGAAATTGGGTCCAAGTCAAGAAATTGAAACTCCAGTCCACATGTATTTTCTAACAATGGGATGTGACCTAATATGGGTGATTCCAGTTCAGGAATGATAGGTGGGGGAATCAAAACTGACTCTAGAATATTATTCAAGTTTGGTAATAAAACAGGAGTCAATATTGATTCAAAAAGTTGAACTGGATCACATATGTGAGAATCTAGGTCACATATCTCATTGAGTTCAATATCAAAAATTGGAGAACTTGCCAATTTATCCATGGGATTTTCAAAATTGTAAAGTTGGTCAAGTTCAACATGATCCTCAAAGATGGGTGATTCAATTTCTTTATGAATTGGTACAGGATCCAATGTTGACTCCAGGAAAAGATTAAAGTCAGGTGAAGATACCGGAGTCATAATCGAATCAGGAAATAGAATTGAATCACTAAGTTGGGGTTCAGGATCATAATCATTTTCAAGTTCTATTTCAGGAAAAGGAAAACTAGCCAAACTATCAATATCATTTGGAGTTTGGGTAAGTTCACATGGTTGTGCTGAAATGAAATCTTGATTTCCAAAATTACATGACTCTTCTGCTCTAACAGAATGGTAAGTGACATCAGGACGGTGGGAACGTAGAGATTCGACCATCATATCTATGTCACGATTTCTACCATTTTGAGCATGAGTCATGGCTTCTAGCATCTTTTCATAATTGATGGGTTCATTGTCTTGTTGAAAAGATGAAGAGTTGTTTTGGAAGTGATAATGAAATTGTGAGTCCATCAGATTTTGTGATTGTTGTTTGGACTCACGCATACTCCGTTCCAAAATTGATGGTTTTCTATTTTGGACTGGTGGAACTGAGTATGACTCTTGAAAATATTGTGGACTAGGTGGAGAAGGAGGACAAGTTGGTTGATAATTATGCTCGGGGGAGGTGAATCCCCACTGACTCGGTGAAGAGTTGAAATCATTATGGAAATTATAGTTATTAGATGGGGGGTATGGGTCATATTGATTCGGATAAGACCAATCTGGCACACTAGGTTGGTTAAAGTCATGATATGCCTGGTTGGTAATATCCGAAAAAGAGTTTGATGTGTAATATGGATTATTATTATAGTTGAAAAAATTATTATTATAAGCCATATCACACAATGGAATACAAACAAAAAGAAAGAAAAACAAACAAATAAACAAACAAGGAAAAAAAAATTCTAACCTAAGTTAGGGTAGACCTAGACCTAGACGACTCCTAACTGGTTAGACTGTCCACGGGAGGTCTAATGTAGACTTTAACCACAAGCTAATCAGCCAGGTCAGGGCAAGGTTGGTGGGAGGTTTTCCGTCAAAGACGTTCCTTAATTAAATAACCACCAACCTTCGGGCTTTCGGCCCTCAATCCCTTTCCTAGACACTGATTTTGCAGGAGTTAGATTCCAACATTTTTCCCCCTTAGGATAATCTCCTAATTGAGTCCGAGATGTCCCTAGGGCCAACGTCTACTCGATTTTAGGTTAGGCTTGGGTTAGTGAGTGCTTGGATTCTGATTTTGGGCTAAGGAAGGGTGATTAAATCCCCACCTTATCTTGTTATGGGTTAGTGCCCTTAAGATGATTTTGTGCAAGGTGTGCAAGATAAAGAAAGTAACATTCAAAAGCAAATATCACCCAAGAATGTTTCCTATGCTATATGCTATGCTTACATACCTTGTCTCCAGCACTCTTCAACAGTAAAAAAAATAAATGAATTGAAAAGAACGCGTGCCTAAAATGCAAACGTCTAATCAATTTTTAACTTTTGCAACAAACTTTTTACTGTTGATTATTAGCAGGTTTTTGTGATGGCATATAAGAAATAAATAATTGCAGAAAACTATAATTTGCAAAGCTAGCAGCCCTGCAAAAATCTGTTAGTAGTCAACTCGTCCTTGCCGCGGATCCGCGGCTTTTGCCGTGGAAATGCGGCAATTCAGAGGGCCCTTGGTCTCTGCTTTCTATAGCAAAGGCCCAAGGCCACTTATATGTTACTGCAACCTTAAATTTTAGCTTTGCTTGCCCTGAACCTGCAACAGAGAAGAAATTCGTTTAGTTCTAAAAAAAAAATTCAGATTTCAAAAAAAAAAAAAATTTCAGATTTCAATAAAAAACATGTTACCCTCCCCGGCAACGGCGCCAAAATTTGATTGAGGCAAAACCTGCACAAAAAATATGAAATTTCAGATCTAATAATAAACTTGTGCAAGTGCTCAATTCTTCCGCTATAGCAAGTGGCTATGCGGGTCGTGATCCACAAGGAGGGTTTGCGATGGAAGCGTTACAGTTCTTTATTGAAATCGTTAAGAAAATAAGCGAAGGTTCTTCTCTGTTTTATGTTATGAAAAAGAAAAAAGAAAGTTATAGTTAAAGTTAGAGAGAATATGAAAGATGAAGAAGGTGGAAAATCAGAAAACGACGAAAAGTAAAGTGGAGAAGAAAGAAAACGATTTGGAAGAAGTGGTGTTCTAAACTAAGATAGAAAAGAAAAGAATTAAAGAGATACTTACCTAGGTTGATTGATGACTTACTTGGAAACCTTTTTGCAAGTTCTACCTTTTTGCTTCGGAGGCGTTCAACGCATCGATCATAAACTCGAGCTCGGTCCCCGTGCACATTATATCGTCAAGCATAAGAAGAACGAAGTGATGCGAGCTTGGAAGAGGAGAACGTCTTCATGAACGATCGCTGGCTCTCACGTAGCTTAGCTATACTTGCTTTGGAATTCACTTGTAGACTCAACAAATACAACCAAGGTAAAGTAGAAGAGGAAGAGGAAAGCAAAACAAAACGGAAATTAAAGTTACAAACATAAACAAATGTTACCTTTATTGCTTGCTGAGACAATGAAAGAAAGGAGTAGGGTACATCGTCGGTGTCACTCTCAACATCAGCCCCTCTCTCTTACTTACATGAATCTTCTTCTACCCTAAGCTACATACAAGTTACATAAAAGTAAAGACTAAACTACAAAATGGAAAAACTAGTCTAAGATCCTAACTCTGCATTTGCCCTCTTTTTCAGTGCACAACATGGCCTTTTATAGGCAGAAACCCTAACAACCAAGATCCCGGGGAGGTCGGGGGAGTTCACGCTCCCCGTAACTCCCCAGGATTGCCGCGGAAACGCGGCTTTTGCCGCGTTTCCGCGGCAAGGGTGTGGCCAGGTGGCCACACCCTGTTGGTGGGTCATGCTGGTTTCTCCTTCTGACTTTATCCTTTGTTGGTTTTGTCGTTGGAGCTCTGGATTCTGACGAAATGGCCTTGGATTTCTTGGCTTTAACCGATCGATTCTGAGAGGATTCTTCTCAACCGGTTTCAACCTCTTGATTTTGCCCTGATTTTATTTGTGCGAATTAACTCTGATTTAATTCAGAATTCTGGTGGGCTTTTGGGCTCATTTCTCTTCATTGCCTTAAGGATTGGGCCTGCAAATAAATCAAACAATTAATTAGGACAATGCAGGCTTTTATTAAAATAAGTATGAAAATGTGACATTAAATATGCAACATTAGTGACCAATCATATGCCTAGTTGGGATTATCCGACTCAATATGACCCATATCCCCAATCCTATGACTATAATTTTCAAAATAATTTCCACTCTTCACAGAGTTCATGGGATTCACCTCCCCCGAGTCAAATTTTTAACCATCTTGTCCACAATTTTCTCAATATTCATTCCCCAATTCTGCTTCATATCCTCCTTTTCCTGTTCCACCAAGTGAGGAAAAATTCAATTTGGAAAGGAGTATGGAAGCCATGCTTGAGTCCGAACAACAAATTCAAAATTTGCTCAATTCACAATCCTTCTCAAATCAAACTCCATATACTCCTTTTCTAGAACATCCAATTGAAGAAGGATCTGAGCTAGAAAATCGTTTGGAAGCCTTTTGTGAAATAGTGCAACGATTTCAAAATATGTTAGACTCATCATCTCAACAAAATTTTCAAGAGTCATGCTCATCTTTTCTAGTCACACCAATTCAAAATGAACAACCATCAGTCCTGAACTAGAGCATGAACCCTTGCATGAGTCCGAGCAGCAATCACAAAATCCGATGGACTCACAATTTCACCACAATTTTCAAAATTAACTTTCATACTTACCTTTTTCAAGAAGAACCAATTGCAAAAAGTATGGAAGACATGATTTAGACTTAAAATTCTGTTACCCGGCAAATCAATAGGTTAGACTCCATAATGATCGATTTGATCAATGAGAGCGAGGACAGTCTTTCTTGCCAACCTTTGACCAATCCTTATATCCCTAACTCTACCGATTGGACCCAAGAATCATGTTATTTTGGAAACCAAGATTCAATTTCAGAACACACATTTAAACTTGACCAAACTCCAAGTTATGAAAGTCGCCTAGACATTCTGGCAAGTTATCCCTTTCCTAAAATTGAAATTGAACCTGAATGTGATTCCGAACCTCATGTGAGTAATTTCATTTCACTTTTTGATTCAATAATGATTCCGGTATCTTTACCAATTTTTTTCTCTATTCCAGAGTCAACATTGAATCCTGTACTAGTGCACTGTGAAATCGAATCTCCAATATCTTATGATCACACTTCATTGATGGGGAAAGTGTGTGAACATCAATTCTTTGGTTTGGACCTTATTTTTGATCCTATTTCTACTCTCATTGTTGAATCTCGACTTGATCTGCGTCAAATTCTCGAGTCGGTATCGGTTTTTGTTCCTGTTCCATTTGAGTCCAAATCAATCATCTCCAAAATCACATTTCATTGTTGGACAAGAATGTTGATGAAAATGACTCAGTACTTATTTTTGAAAATTAGAAATTAGATGGGGATAAATTTTTAAATAAACCACACTTTCAATCATTCTTTTACTGGGTCATATTAGAGAGGTCACTGGTGGGTTTCTGCAAGATCTACGATATCTTGATTGGGTAGCAATGCTTGGCCCAGTCAGACCACCACCGAAACCACCACCATGAGGTAATCTTCCTTCCCTCTCCATTTATTTCATGTATATATACATTCACGATGCATTGAGGACAATGCATGAGATAAGTGTGGGGGAGGGTTTACTAACATAGTTAGTTTTACATTTTCTTTCTTTTACACTTCTTTTTAAGGAACTTTTAAAAAATTTTATTTTGTATAAAACCTCTTCTCTTTTCTTTTTACAAAACTTTTTGACATAAGGCTAAAAGTTTTGATTTATTTTTAAGAAAATTAAGATTATCTTAGAAATTAGGAAGACCTAAAATTATTAATTTTAAACGAAGTTAAAATAATAGATCTTGTTTAAATTTTAGGATAAGAAAGTAAGATTGAAGAGATAATTTGATCTTAAATTTTTTTGCCTTAGATTTATGCACTTCACAGTTACATAATTTTTGGGATTGAAATAAAGACTGAAAATGTCATAAAAATATATAAAAATATATATAAGGATAATAAAAATCACTTATTGAAATTGGGTAATTATACCTCAGGAAGCATGATTATTCACACCTAAAATGGTGGACAAAAATTAAAATAATCCCCTTTAGTTTTGTGGCTTTGTTTACTCGAGTCCTTAAGTCTGAGGGATGTTTTCTAATCTAGTGCCCTAAGATCATCTGGTTTGGGAGTCACTGGCTAAAGGCTCACTACCAGGGTAAATAAGAAAGCCAATGAAAACTAAGGGAAGAAAAAAAAAGAAAAAAATAAATATACACAAATCAATGGCATGAAAGTTAGAGTCGATATCCCAAAAATCTTCACTGCTCAAAAGTGTATATTTTTCTAAGAGTTTTATTAAGATCAAAGAATCGATTCAATTTTAAATTCTTATATTTAATTTATAACAAAATTTTGCATTTCGACTTAGTTTAAAGAAAAACAATTTCTGGTTAACATCTGACCTTGGATCACTTATATTTTCGCAAAAATACTTCAACATTTTTCTCTATTTCAAAATACGTTTTCAAAATACAAACATTTAATTTCTTTCTTTAGGGATTTTGTGGGTGTTATCCTCTGAAAACCCTTAGGAGATAAAACTCCTCCTCTAGGGAAAACCTAGATGTTTAAAGCTCAGTGCAATCGCATCACTTGCGAAAGTGGTGTAATAATTTTCTTAGTTTTTTGTTTTTCTCAGGACGAGAAAAAGATAAGTGTGGGGGTGTGATTAGTCTCTAAAACTACATATTTTATACCACATCTTCACATTAATTTCAAATTAAATTCTGCTAATAAACATCTCTCTTGCATGTTTCTAGGTTCATGGTGTGCAATGAAGAAGAAGACCCTAAATCACCAATTAATGGGTGATTAAAGGCCTATAAAGATAGCAATTGACTTTGGAGGATGGTTTCATCAAAACCAGGGCCCAAATCTGAAAACCAGCAAGCACATCCAACAGGGAGATATCCGAAAGCACGCAGCAGGCGGCGCTGCGCGCGTTTCCCAAGCATTGCCACGGAAACGCGGCAAATGCCGCATTTCTGCGGCTCCGTACACTCCCTTTGGTGCCCCTTTCACCTATAAATATCCCCTTTGTGGTCTGAAGATGGAGATATACAAAGAGTGAGGGTAGTTTTCTTATTTTTGTTGTAGTTTAGGGTAGTGTAGTTTAGTTTACTTCTTCTTCTTCCTCCTTTGTATTTTTTATTTCTTGTAGATCTTGTAATAGGAGAGAGAGAGAGAGTGGTACATGAATGAAAGCAAGAGTGCTTGTAATAGAAGGTGACAATCGATGAAAGGTTCTCTTTTTACCTATCTTTGTTTTCTTCTCTCTAATCCCTTTTACATGTTTAGCTAATCTTTTCTCTCATGGCAACTAACTACTAACCACTAACTAGTCTAACTTCTTACTTGATAATCTACATGAATCTAATAGCCTCTACTTGGCCTTGCTGTTGCAAAAGCCATTGATGGCTCATGATGATGGATCTAATACTCTAACATTCTAACTCTCTAACAAGATAACATTACTTTACTCTATGCTTACTCTTGTTTAGTTTTGATGGTTTAAGTGTAGCTTGCTCTTATTTTGTTGAGTTTGAATGTAATGAGTTAACATATGGATCATGTTTTGAAAAGCTCTTTAACCAAGGACTAGTGATGGCCATGATACATGTGATCACTAAGAGGTTAGCATGTTGGTAGAGTAATTAGTAGTTAGTAGCCATGAGTTTTCTTTCTTTTTCACTTTGTTTTAGAAATCACAAATATCTTCTTTTCTATGTTTCCCATTTCTTCATGTTTCACCATACTTCTCTTTTCCATCCTTGTTTTCTTTCTTTTCATTCTTTCAAACATTGAAGAACTTTTAACACACACGTGAATCAACCGGTAAGCCTTCTATCGCCTCCTGTCCTTATGGATTCGACTCATATTAGCCTCTATGCTATAACGGAAGTATCGATGAAGCCAAAGCGCACACACTTTAACTCTTGATTTCAAAACGACATATTTTGTGTACGATTTTCCCCCGATCACCCAGCCAAACACAAGTTTGGTTTTAACGAGATGCGAGTCTCATTTTCAATTGAGACGCGGGTACATAAACCCCCATCTCCAATTTATATCTCACTCTCTCTTTTATTTGTCCTCTCAAACATTTCTTTGTAACGTCCCGATCCCGCGGGTACAGAGACATTACTGCGACATATATATGTAGGTCAAAAATACCCTCACATATATACACTAAGTATCAGTACAGGTAAGAATCAGAGTACGAAAGCATGTGGCGCATTGTATATAGCATCAGTACAGGTAAGAATCAGAGTATGAAAGCACGTGGCGCATTATACATTCCAACATATGAGTACAATTATAAAGTTATCACAAGATGTGACACAATATTACAAGAATATTACATCACTGATAGACGCAAATGCAAGAATACAAAGAGATATACAATTATGAACTATATAAAGGGTGCTCACGAGTCATAAAGGGAAAACTCGAGAGCCGAGCAGGGGCCTGGAAGGGTAGGGCCTCAGACAGTCTGCTGATGATCCACGCTTTCGCTACACATCTCTGTTGAGAAACCAGGAGAATCTACAAGTTTCAAGCTCTGGGATCTAGACATGAGGATCCAGGGGAGTCAGAAACTCCCCAACAGTGGTGAATGCTAAGTGGCGTGCAGGGATAAGCAACGTGTATTGATAAATCTGAATCAAAAGAGCATGTATTGAAAATCTTGTCTGAGCATAGGCATAAAAAAACAGGCAGAAAGAGTTAGTGATATCAAGCAGAGAACATGCATGGTATAATATGATAAGAACAGGAGACCAGTGGAATAAAACACAAGCGGTAAGGCAGGATGAATACATATATAATAATAATAATAATAATAATAATAATAATAATAATAATAATAATAATAAAACCAGAAATCTGAAATAAAACCCGATGAAAGCAAATACGGCAAAGCCAGTGGTACAAATCTAGTTTATGACTTCAAGAGATAAGTACGTCGAAGGAATAATCCAAATAAGGAAACCCACATCTATATACCATACATCTCATGTCACGTAACTAAGTCCATACGACTTGAATTGCAAAACACAAAATAAATTATTAATTGGCATTTTTATTATTATTACTTGTCCTACTCAAATGTCTAGGTATGTGGACTAACATCCCAGCATACATATATCCACATCTGAGTAAAGTAAGGTTGTTATTGAAAACTAAAGGGGGCATCAACGAAAATATTTACTATGGGTCTCGTGCATACCGGGACCATGGCCCAAGATTGTTTCATTACTGGATGATTAGTCACATATATTGCATATACATTGTCACCTTACTATACTTTTTAGCTAATAAATCCTATTAACAAGTCTTCTTCTTCTTTGTTTAATGTAGGCCCAACTGCTAAAAGAAAGGAATGAGAAACAGGCCCAAAAGCCCACCAAATTCTGAGTTAATTCAGAATAAATTCAAAATCAAGGAATCAGGGCAAATCTTGGCATATCAGAGAGGTTGAAAATCGGTTGAAAAGAATCATCCCTGAATCAAGCGGTTGAAGCCAACAATCAAAGATTGTTTCGTCAAATCCTGAAGCTAAAACCAGAAAATCAAAAGAAGACACAGGAGAATCACCAAACCAGGAGCTCCCACCAATTGGTTGTGGCCACCTGGCCACACCAGGGCCGCGAAAATGCGGCCCTAGCCGCGTTTTCGCGGCCATGTAGTGTCAGTTGGGGAAGCATTTGCTCCCCCAATCTTCTCGGGATTCCCCCTTTTGGTTTCTCCCTATAAATACCAGTTTCAATAGAGCAAAAGGGAGCGAAGACTAGGATTAGAATTTTTATTTATTTTCTAAGGATTTAGGCTCTTTGTTAGATAGTACAAAAGTTGTATTCTTGTTTTTCAATTTATAGTTCAGTACAAATACTTGTGAGAGAGGAATTGAGTGCTTGTACTTGAAGATTGAAGTAACATCAATACAAGAATCGAGCTGCTTTTTCTTCCACTCATTTACGGTATGTCTTGTGTTATTTACTTGCCTTCTTCTTTGTTTCCAATGAGTAGCTAAATCGGTTTTCTGGGCTCACTATTGTATCTCTCTCTGGTTCTTCTTCTCTTCTGGTTTTTATGAAAAGACCCAATGAATCATTTGCATGCCTTACTTAAAGCCTTTCTTCTTGAAAGTGTTCTTTAAGGCACATGAGGATAGGTTTAGATTTTTAAACTCTTACATCTTTTATGAACGTTTCTTTAACTGTTTTTACTTCATACTTGCTTCTTCGAGCTTGATGATTTAACATTCGATTCGAAACGATTTTTCAAAGAAACGAGTGAACTCTTCCAACCATCTTATGTGTTTTACTTCAAACTTTCTAAAATCAACTTTAAGTTTTGCCTATGATCAATTTGAGGCACTCAGGATTTCAATAGAAGAATAAACTTTTGAGTAGTGAGATAGTGAGTCCAGATTTTCTTCCTTATTATAATCAACAAAACAACTTTCGAGCTTTTTAAATCACCTTCTCCAAAGCCTTCTCTAAAGTTGCAATTTCTCTTTTAATCATCTCCCTCTTTCCATTCTCTTTTCAATTAAAAAATGAACACAATTCTTTGTTATTAAACGAATCACCGAAAAGCTTTCATCGCATTCCTCCTCGTGGACACGACCCGTTAGCCACAAGCTACACGGTAAATTCTTAACTCTTTGATTGTTCTTTCACTTTAGCAATCACTGGAGGACAGAACCTACCACGAGGCATTCAGGAGGGTCTTAGAGGGTGCTCTTTTCAGGATTATACCAGGGAGATAGAGAGCTAGCGCTCCCCTCGGTCACCTGAAGGCCCTCAAGTCGAACTAAAAGTTTTAGTAGCACAGCATGCCTAATATCACTGTAAACATGAACATATATTGATATCCATAAGTTTCCCCTGACGCAGTGTAAGTTGTCTCTTTTTATCGTTTATTAGATAATTATCAGATTTCAGGAATGAGCTGGAACAAGTCAGGAGTATCAGGAGTACAAGTGTATCAAGAGTGTGGTTTGTACTAAAATATATCAGGATATATCAAGATGTCAGGTCGTCATTCTCATATCGTAATAATTATAAGAGTTAGGTATGTCATGTCGGATATCAGGTGATAGCATAACAGGGGTCAGGTGATATCAAGCAGGTGTCAAGAGACAGCATTGTAAATGTTAGTACATCAAGTGAAAGCACGTCAAGTGATACAGGAAAATAGTACCGATATAAGAGATCTGTAAGAATATCGAAAAATCATGCAGTCCCGAAAAAATAGTATAAGTAAGATTTCAAACTCTTCACAACTATTATAGAAGAATAGATAAACTATCAAGAAGGCAATTTGCAAGCAATCGAACATCCAAGCGAAGCTAGGCAAGCTAGAGGCACGAACAACAAACAGTGTTTAATCACAACAGCGTTTGACGAAGGAACTAGGACGACTCGGTTTAAAAAGAGAGTTTATACTCCAGCAGAGTTCTCACTAGTTGAGTCTAGTGATAAAACGCTGAGTGCTAAGTATACCTACCAGGCGAAGCATGAGAGACCTGGCGGTCTAAGCGCACTCCTTCGAAGAAGTGGGCGAGTGCCCGAGGGCTAGAGTATTCTCGGAGTCTAAGCGCACTCTCAGTAGCTATCACGAAACCCATAAGGGTGCAAGGCCTAACACTTATTGGGTTGTCATCTCGAGAGTAGGCAAAAACCTAGAGTCTGTACAAGGGTACCTACACGAGATGTTAGTACCACATGAGCACACATGTAAACTTGATAATATCCAGGCTACCGTGGGGTGGTGAAGTCCAGAGGCTGAGTGTAGAGCCTGAAGGCTGAATGACCATGAAGGGTCAGCCACACATGGTATTAAAGCAGTAAAAGAAAAAATCTCAGGCATGATATACGTACAGGAAATAACCTACCCTAGTACAAACATTCTCACAGGCATAATACATGCACAATCAGGGGCAATCGGCCATAACAAATACAAGGGCACAACCCTATACAAAATACGAATACAAATACAATTGAAGATGAAACAAATTACAAGTCGACCTATTGAACGGAGAAACTCAAAGTGAGGCGAGGACACTCGCCTAAAATCTTCGAAAAAGCCACAAAATCTCGAAGTCTCAAAACATATGCAAGCCACTAATATTTATAATAAAATATATAATTATTTTTAAAGAGAGAAGGAATTATGAGAGTGGAGAGAGACAAGAACAAGAAAGAGAATATAGGGGAGAGAGAGAGAGAGAAGAGAGAGTACATGAAAAGGAAAAAGAGAAAAGAGAGGGCAGTCTGCCCCCCGCTGATCAGTCACTGATATTGCATAATTGTAGTCATATTTTCCATGTCTATGTTATAATAAACTTTATTTTTAATTAGTATTTTAATAATGTGCAGGCATATTACCAAGGGAGAAGGAAGAGATATGAGGCCCAAAGCCCATCTAAATTATGATATAATTTAGAATTAATTCAAATCAGTGCAAATAAGGGCAAATCAAGGAAGATAATACCAGTTGAAAATCAGTTAAACTCAAATTTTCATAAGATCCAGTTAGTTAACCGAAGATCAATAAAGAATCATCAAAATCAGAAAAGCAAATGGAGAAATCTAACTAGATAAAAGGAAAGAGGACCCAAAGACCAAGATTCTCCCCTTGGATGTTGTCAGTTGGCCACATCCAGGCCGCGGATCCGCAGCCATGTTGTGAGATAAGGGGGAACGTTTGCTACCCCTATCTGTTCACTCTTCTCCCCTCTGATTTTTCCTATAAATACCAGAAATTTCGTGAAGAAAAGGACGAAGATTAGGAGTAAATTCTTGCTTTATTTTTAAGGTTTAGGATCATTGTTAAATAGTTTATGAAAAGTTGTATCTTAGTTTTTAATTTGTAATTCAGTCCAAAAATAAAGTGAGAGAGAGAAAGAGTGGCTGTAATATGACGTTTAAGTGACATCAATAAAGATTTAGACTTCTTTTCTTCTCCCACTCACGGGTATGTTGCATTTTAATTCAATATTTTTCTCGTAAAAACGAGAAAGGAACCGAATCTCCAAGTTGATCCAGGAATTGATAGAGCCTGGTGGAAGGCTTTTGAACCAGTTGAAAGCTACTCCTTTGAGAGTACCGATAAACAGTCTAGCCATAATAGTATCGTTATCTATAACATTACCAGTCTAAGACCGGAAGTAATAGATATGCAAGTTCGGTAAGCTTTCACCATCGTAGGTGGTTTAAATTTTGAAGGTTATGGCACTGAGTCCCATTCAAGTGGATAAGGACGTGTCATGCCTGCCTTCTTCAACTCCTCCCTCTGAGCTAGGGATGCAATCAAGCCTGGATGCCTTTAAGAACTTCAGCATCAATGGAAGAGCTTTCCTTTGATTTTTTAGTCTTAGACTGCTCATCATCATTATGCTCCTTCTCATTGTGATTGCTTCCGGCATAGTTATTATATCGGTTAGTGAAAGATTGAGCGAGTATTTGTTAGATGTTATCCAAGACTTCTTACTGGGCTTTGGAGGTCTGCTCTTAAACTTCCATTCGTTGGCAGAGGTCATCATTACCGTTATCGGCCATATGCGCCGATACTCTGCCAGTTCATTTCGAGCTGACCGTTGCTGAAGAGGCATACCCACTATCTTCTCCATCATCCGACCATTGGAATAAACTTCTCAATGGTTCAAGTGATATTACTCCAGTCGAAGAGGATGGTTGCTTATAATTGTAAGGTATGGCCACCTTAGATCTGGTGCTTCGGAGACACCTATCTCTTCTACCAAGACTTGGCCTAAGTCAGGGCTATAGTTTGGGTCTGGAGAACAGAACAGAGGGGATTTAACATCATGCCTCCCTCGTCTGCTCCTGAGTAGTTCATGTCCCCTTTCTTTCTGATTGAGGTTTTACCTGCATAAAAATACATAATTTCAGAACTTTAAAACAGTAGTGCAAGATGCTCAATTCTATCGCAATAGCAAGTGGCTATGCAGGTCGTGATCTACAAAGAGGGACTAGCGATGGAAGCTTTTTATTAGGTTCTCTTTTAGGTTACAAAGAATGGTTAAAGATCTTCTTTTAGTTCTTAAAAAGAAAAGGAAAAATAGATTAAAGTAAGTTAGGAAGAAAGTGGAAGATTGAGAAGGTGGAGAAAATAGAAAATGGATACATACAAAAAAATTAAAAAGAGTGATAATAGAGTTGAGAGATTGTGGTGTTGGTAATTTGCACTAAAATTAAAAGAAAAGAAAACTAAAACCTAAAAAAGTTACTTACCTCTTCGGTGTTTGCTTACCTTTGACCCGTATCGATGACCTTTGCTTGAAGGCGAGCAAAATATGACAAATAGGATCTTAGCCATTCCCGTATTACACTATGAATTGAAGGGCCAAGCTACATTACCATAGAAATGGATATCCTTCACCATAAGCCATCAACGACACTTGAAAGGGCAAGGCAACTTTGAGGCTATCGTTTTATTTGAATCCACAAACACAGAAGAGGGAAGTAAACGAAAACAAAAGTAAAGAAGAAGAAGAAACTTTGATTCGATTCAAATAACAATAGAAGAAAAGATCACTTACACCGATGTCACCTTCAGTACAAGCTTGCTCTCATTCCTCCATGAAAGTATCCTCTCCTCTCCATAAAGAAAATAAAAATTATATGAAAGGAAAAAAAAAACCTAAGTTACAAACTACAAATTAGCCTAAATTCTACTCTCTGCTTCGTCGTCTCTTTTTCCTTTAAGATTGCAGGTATTTATAGGAGAAATGCAGAGGTTAGAGGAGTATGAAGACAGGAGAAGCTGGATATTTCTTAATTTGAATCCTTCCCTTATCTCCAAACTTGACTTGATGTGAATATCTGATCTACAGCTTGTTGGCGTATTAATTGCTAAATATAACTTATCAAATGACAGAATTAGAAATAGTGATCAACTTAAGAGTTGTAGCCTTTTAAGTCTTCGTTCTGGATCATCTTGAATCATTAGATTTAAATTTCGGTAGCGAAAGTTATGATTCAAATACTAAAATATATCCAGTCAAATTTGCTTCATCTCATCCGTTGATCTTCTCTCTATTATTTATCCCTTTAGATTTGGACTCTATATTTAACATTATCCTCGGTTGATCTTTAGGTTTAACCACTTGATTCTCTAAAAATTGAATTTAACCAATTGAATTTGGGATCATCCTCCTTTAACCAAATAGATCTAATTAAATCTGAATTTAACTTATATTTATTTGATTTTATCCACTTTCTCCCCATAATTATCTTCTGCAAAATAGATATTTAAGATAAGAAATTTAGCAATTTATTATATGATAAATGTTGAAATGTAATAAAGAATAATGCAATAAATATGTGCAATCACATTGATCAGTCACATATTTTGCATATACATTGTCACCTTACCATACTTTTTAGCTAATAAATCCTGTTAATAAGTCTTCTTCTTCTTTGTGAAATGTAAGCCCAAAAGCCCACCAAATTCTGATTTAATTCAGAATAAATTCAAAATCAAGGAATCAGGGCAAAATCTTGGCATATCAGAGTGGTTGAAAACTGGTTGAAAAGAATCCTCCCAATCAAGCGGTTAAAGCCAACAATCAAAGGCTGTTTCGTCAAATCCTGGAGCAGAAATGAGAAAACCATAAGAAGATACAAAAGAATCACCAAATTAGGAGAACCATGAACGAATATAGGAAATCATACTGGTAAAACAAAGCAGATGATCACATAAAATAAAGTAACATATATATACATATATACATACATATATATATATATATATACACACACACACTACTCACAACGATAAATGAGGAAATAATCCAAGTGCAAATACTCACATTAAATAACGCGGTTTTGAAATTAAATCGCCATCTGGGCTTCACTGCATGAAGCGGTACGGATCTTTAGATCATCTCGTGGGTCGGTCTTTGAATCGCCAGTGTATCAGGTCCACATTGAATACCAATCTCCTGTTATCGAGTTCAAATCGCACGAAGGAGTCTGAAATGTTGTTTTAACATGCAACGAAACACATAGAGAGGAAAGGGAATTAACACACACATAATACACTCACACATGTACCCATACACGCACGCCACTCGTGTATACACACACGGGTACCTCCACAAACATACATATATACGAGTATGCACATACATACACAGTATAATTATCTAAGCACGCATTACATATAATTATATATTCATGTTCACACCCATTTACAACTCAGATACACCATGCATGAAACCACACACGCACACCCCATAGACACACAAATTAACTCACGCTTTCACATTATTACATACATACCCCTACACATAATACTTAACACACACACACACACACAATTCAAACACATTCATGCAAACACCATACACAGGCATGCATGCACACTAATAAACACACTACACTACATGTAAATATATATATATACAACTCACACAGATTTACACATGTACCTACACCCTATTTAAACGGACACATAATTAATCCACAACACACGAAATACACAAAGAGGGGGAGAGAAGACTCATGGCCCGGGGTTGCTCGCCGGTGGAGGTGGAGGCCGTCGATGGCTCGTCGGAGTGCTCGTGGAGGAGATCAGATTACCGCGGAGCGTCGCAGAGCTCGCTGGAGGAGTGCTTGGCTAGCCAAGGGAGTTGTGCTGTCGTCGCCATGGATGGAGCTTGCCAAATGGTGAGATCCAGCCAAATAGGGATGTAGGCATACTCGGCCTGGGGGAGAGACACCGTGGAGGACATGGCCTGAAGGTGGGAGTGGCTGCCGGTTGCCGTGGGGTGTGCGTGTCAAGGGGATGCCAGCCATGGTGAGGGCTACCGTGGGTTCTCCGGCCGTGGTGTGGTTGTACGGAGATGGGAGGAGGGTAGCCAAGGGCTGCTGTTAGCTGTAAGGGTGTGAGGAGTCTCGGTTGCACTGGGTGATGCTCGGCCAAGGAGGATGTGCGCCAAGGAGGGCTGGTCACGGCCAGCAGAGAGGGGGTGTGCATGGGGTGTAGTTCACAGCAGGCTAGGGAGGAGGATCTTGGCCTGTTGTGCATGCTCGGTTGGGAGGAAGAGGAGTGTATGACCTGCCATCACAGGTGGAGATGTGCGGAGCTTGGGGCAGTGACAAGGAGAGGATGAAGGCCATGAAGTAGGTGTACAAGTTGAAACCTCGGGGTATGTTGCCACTGGCCAGAGATGGTCATGGCCAAGTTGCTGTGCTGGGATGCGTGGAGGCGGCGCTCTGGCGAAGCTAGGGAGATAGGGAGGAGCTCCAGCAAACCATGGAGAAGGTGGGGGTTGGGATGGTGTCGGCGGTTGTGGTGTTGGGGAGAAGGAGAAAGATATAGATTAGGGTTTTTAGGATTTAGGTTTAGGATTAGATGAAGATTATATATAGGGTTTGTGATATTGGATATTGGGTATAGGTTGGGTATGAGTATGAATTTGGGTCAAGCCTAATGAGTTTGGTTTTGGGTAGTGGGCTATAAGATAATGGGTTAATGGGTATGGGTCAAAGAGTAAAGGAATGGATAAAAGCCAAGGGAATGGAAAAATACTACTAATAATAAATAAATACAAACCATAATAATAGTAGTATTAGCAATAATAATATCATCAATTATTAATAATTAATACTACCACTAATAACAAGTAATAATAATAAATAATAGTGACATAATAAATAATAGTAATAATAATAGTTAACCAAATAATAATAATATTAACAAAATAATAATATTAATACTAATAATAATATTAACAAATAATAATAATTATACTTAGTATTAATAATACTAATACATACTAGTACTTACCAATAACAATGATAGTTAACAACAACAATACTAATAATATTAACATAAATAATAATAATAATGAAATAATAATAGTAATTACTACTAATAGCAACTAATAATAAGAATAATAATAAAATTATGGTAATAAGTACCTAAAAATATTTGTAAGAAATAATGGTAATAATACATAAAGCCAAAATACCATTTACCATCTTAAAAATAGTTTGTATATTTAATAATAATAATACTATAAATCAAGTTAAAAAATAATAATAAAATAACCAGTTAAATAAAATAATTACTTAGAAAAATAAAAGTATAGTATTACTATGTAGGGATATTACACAATACATGTTTATGAAGAAGGAGGGATGTTCCATGAAAGGCGAATGAGGTTCGCTAATTCTAACCCTAATAGGAGAAGTGGATTTCCGAACCCTAATAGGTGAGACACCTTTTCTAATTTCATCTATGACAAAGGAGGAAGATACTCAAATCTTGATGAATTTGAGATCCCTTCTTTTGATGGGAATCTTGATGTTGAGTCAACCTTACTTTGTATTGAGAAAGTTGATAAGTTATTTGACATAAAGTATATCCCTATGGAAGATCATGTCGAGTTTGTGGCTTATAAACTTAAAGGAAGGAAAGCAACATGGTGGAATCAATTATAAAACATCCATATGTACCAAGGCAAATCCCTCATAAAAACTTGGAGGCGGATGAAAAGACTTAACAAGTCTGTAATCTTGCTTTTAAAGAAGAAGAGATGGAGAATCGACCCCATTCATTCATGAGATTTTATCGATCAAACAAGATTGCGGAGCCAAATCAGCAACTGCCAGTTGAAGAGCAGTTAAGCAATAGAGATTCACCAATCCTTTAAGTGACTCTCTATGACATTAATTTGGTCATAAAGCTTATGCCACCTATCCAAGATTCTACAAAAGAAGAGAAACCAAAATTCATGCACATATACAATAAAAGCGAGTTCTTTATGGAATCAAGGAAATAAAGCAAAGCATTATTTTAGAATAAGTTTCTCCAATTGTTGAAAATCCTTAGTAGGACAAAAAATCATTGGATGAGTATTGGAAAAATGAAGAATTTTAAGTGAATCTTTAAGCAGAATTAAGGCGAGATCCGCTGATAGAATCAACCGGATAATGGTTGGAGTGTGTTCTCCTTCCATTGAGAATGAACATGGTATATTCACATGTTCAATTCCGTTTTCGAATGAATGAGATATTCAAGTCGAAAGTTAGCCTAATTCAATAGCTAAAGGGGACTAAAAGAAGCTAAAATAATTTAGTTTCATAATAGATATGATGTGAAAAGTTGAAGTGTTTTAATATAGAAAGATGGGAACAAAGGTGTGCCCTTTGGATACTTAGAGTTTTCGCGTGCGTTTGGGGAGAAACCATGCCCACACACGCCCGCCCGTCCCAGCTCGGGCCTGGATCTGGGTGCGTGTGCGAACCCTATCCGGTTCTTCTTGGATCGGGCCACTGATTGTCAAAATCAAAGAGTTAAGAAATTACCGTGTAGCTTCGGGCTAACGGGTCGTGTCCATGAGGAGGAATGCGATAAAAGCTTTTCGGTATTTTGTTTAGTAACAAAGAATTGTGCTCGTTTTTTAATTGAAAAGAGAATGGAAAGAAGGAAAATGATTAAAAGAGAAATTGCAACTTTGGAGAAGGCTTTAGAAAAAGGTGATTTAAAAAGCTTTGAAAAGTGATTGGTTGTTTTTAATAAAGAAGAAAATTTGGGCTCACTATCTCACTACTCAACCGTTTATTCTTCTATTGAAATCCTTAGTGCCTCAACTTGATCATAGGCAAAACTTAAGGTTGACTTTTAGAAAGTTTAAAGTAAAGCATATAAGATGGTGGGAAAAGTTAACTCTTTTCTTTAAGAAACCGTTTTGAATCGAATGTTAAATCATTAAGAAGTTAAAGTATGAGATAAAAACAATTTCAAGAGACGTTCTTAAAAGAAGTAGGAGTTTAAAAATCCAAACCCATCCTCATGTGCCTTCAAGAACACTTTCAAGAAGAAAAGCTTTAAGTTAGGCATGCAAATGATTCATTGGGTCTTTTTCATTAAAATCAGAAAAGAAGAAGAATTGGAGAGAGGTACAATAGTCAGCCCAGAAAACCGATTTAGCTACTCATGGAAGACAAAGATAAATGCAAGTAAATAACGCAAGACATACCGTAAAATGAGTGGAAGAAAATGTAGCTCGATTCTTGTATTGATGTCACTTCAATCTTCAAGTTATAAGCATTCAATTCCTCTCTCTCACAGGTATTTGTACTGAACTACAAATTATAAAACAAAAATACAACTTTTTTACTATCTAACAAAGAGTCTAAATCTTAAAGTATAAATAAAAATTCTAATCCTAGTCTTCGCTCCTTTTTGCTCTGTTGAAACTGGTATTTATAGGGAAAAACCAGAGGGGGAGATCTTGGGAAGATTGGGGGAGCAAACGCTCCACCAACAGACACAACGAAGCTACGGAAACGCGGCTAGGGCCGCGTTTTGGCGGCCCTGGTGTGGCCAGTTAGCCACACCCAATTGGGTGGCTTTCCTGGTTTGGTGATTCTCCTATATCTTCTCTGGTCTTCTCGTTTCTGTTCCAGGATTTGATGAAACAGCCTTTGATTGTTGGCTTTAACGCTTGATTTAGGAGGATTCTTTTCAACCGATTTTCAACCTCTCTGTTATGCCAAGATTTTGCCCAGATTCCTTGATTTCGAGTTTATTCTGAATTAAATCAGAATTTGGTGGGTTTTTGGGCTTGTTTCTCTTTCCTTTCTTTTAGCAATTGGACCTACATTGAACAAAGAAGAAGAAAACTTATTAATAGGATTTATTAGCTAAAAAGTATGGTAAGGTGACAATGTATATGCAAAATATGTGACTGATCACACCCCCACACTTACCTTTTGCTCGCCCTCGAGCAAAACATCAGACTAATTCTAATTAATTATTAGACCAATTTCGCAAGTCACTCGATTGCACTGAACATGTGCAACAAGCTGTTAAACCTCTAGGTTACCCCTAGAGGACGAGTTTTCTCGTGAGGGTTTTCAGTGGATTGCACCCACAAAATCCATAAAAAAAGTTAGCATTTTCAAAAAGCATTTTTAAAGGAGAAAATATTTGAAGTATACTTGTAAGACTTTAAGCACTCTATAAGTTATAAGAATATCAAAATTTTCATTCTGAAACTCAGTCTCTATTCAAAAACATGTCATCAATCAAAGTAAGGAGTCAAATTGTACTTGTCATCTAGTCTATTAATTTACCCTGACTCGTATGCACCATCGTGACTGTGAAGTTGACTAAGGGTTCTTTAACATTAACTCCTATGTCTTATTTATATTTATTCTTAGTGGAATTTATTCCTCAATTTCATTAGGCTTTCTAATCTGCCCATGTAACGAGCCTTTAGTCAGTGACACCCAAACCGAACAGTTTTAGGGCACCAGGTGAGAAAACACCCCTAAGGACTTAAACACTTGAGCAGACAATGCCACGAAACTAAGGTTTTTATTTTTAAAATGTGCCCCTTTTAGACGTGAATACTTATGCTTCATGAGGCATAGATACCCAGCTTAATCAGAGGATTTATATATATATATATATTTTCAAACTTATCTAATTATCTTTTGCATAAATACTAAGACTTGCTTAGGCCAAAGCACCTAGCTAATCAATAATTAGATTTGTTTATTTATTTTTTTTTCATATAGTTTTTTTTCTTTTTTTTATAAGGCATAAGAGCCTTTATTTTTAAACCCTAAGTGTGTAAGTGTATGAAGTGTGCATATTTCATCAAGGTAAAGATCAAGACTAAATTACTTTCACAAATTTTCTTCCTAACCCTAAAAATCAAACGAGTCATCTTATTTTGACCAAGTGTAAGAAATCCTAATTATGATTTTCCTATTCCTTAAAATTGACTTAATTTCTTACAAAAATATATCAAAATATTGTTCTTACCTTTCAAAAAGATTACATATATATATATATATATATATATATATATATATATATATATATATATATATATATACAATTTTTTTTACATTTTTTTTGAACTTATATTAGTCATGTTAGAACCCTCCCCCACACTTATCTCATGCATTGTCCCCAATGTATGAAAGAAATGTATACATGCATGAAATAAAATGTAAAAGAGGTGCATATATTATGCAGAAATATGTACAACATCAAGTTTCTCCCACACCTAGATCTTTTTCGGTCTTATCCCTCTAGCTCTCTTCCCGTCATTCCAATGGGTCCTCTTTATAGGGCATAGTGGGGAGGCCAATTTTTCTGTCATTTTAGCTCTCTTCCTCCCCAGTCTCAACTTCTTTAGGTTTTCCTTCCTCATATTTCTACATTCATTATTTAAAAATTGATCACCACCATACTTCTCAGTTGGAACTTCCTCACTAATGCCTAGGAATTCTAACTCAGTTCCATATATCTCCTCAAAGCTTAGGTCAACACTTTCCCCTAGAGATGTGTAATTAACCAAAAGATCCTAGTTGGTTCATCCAAACACATGAGTTCTTCTTCGAAGAGGGTTTCAAAGGGTATGTCAATCGGAGGTTCTTAAATTATATTCTCATGCGATACATTATTGGTTGGCTCATCAAAAGTGAAGATATTCAAATTAAATTTTCCCTTTTTAAAGGGTACTCTATGAAAATACCTAGAGGGGGGGTGAATAGGTGATAATGCTAATCAATGCACAAATTAAAATTATGATGCAACGATCACCCGAAACAAGACTAGAAGCCGAATACCCCGTGAAGGGCTCAGAACTCCTTCCTCGTGATTCCTCTAGATAAGAGTTTGAGGTGCGCAATACAATCTTATTGTGTGAGTATTGATCGACAAAATAGCAATGAATATGAAGCAAGTAAATGAAGCAAGTAAACCAATCGCAAATACAGAGAATTTTTCCACGGTTCGAGCACCCAGCTCTACGTCCCCGCCTTCACCCAGAAGGATTTCTAACCACTATAACTTTCATAAAGAGTTACAATCACACCGGAGTACCCAACTCCTCAATCACAAATACAAGTATCTCTTGGTGATCAAAAGACCACAAACCCTCTTTTGTAAAATCTTTTTCCCTTACAAAAATCCTATAGAACAATGTGTAGGATTGAAGCTCAAGTATTGTAAGTGAAAAAGAAAATGAATTTGAAGAGAGTTTTGAATCAAAAACTTCAGTAAAGAGAGAGATTTTCCAACACAAAAATAGAGAACAAAAACTTCTTTTGAAAGCTTTAAACTTGAATATTTTTGCAAATGCTTGTTGTATTTCCCACAACCCTAATCATCCCTATTTATAGGATAGAGCTAGGGTTTAAAGAGTAAACTAATACAATAGGTAATTAGGAAATATTTGACCAAAAAACCAGCCCTAAACTCGTTTAGAGACAAAACACACGTTTAAAAACGTGTTAAAAAATATAGCCGTTAAGGCTGAAATCCAGCCTCGGTTGACCGGGTTTTCAAAAAATTTGGCCGTTGCAGGCCTACGGTCGACCGCCCGGTCGACCGAAACAAACAGAGAGTTGATGACTTTCAGTCGGTCGAAGGTCGGTCGACCGAAATGGGGTCCGGTCGACTGCCCTGTCGACTGGGAAACGTGCACACATGCACGCACCCAACGGTCAGAAGCCCGGTCGACCGGTCGGTCGACCGATATGACCTGAAACAGAGCCGGTCAACCGCCTGGTCGACCGCAACAGGCCAAAAACTGATTTTTGGAAAAGGTTTTGAAAAGATCTTGATAGTTTTCAAAATAGTTTTGATCAAGACTAGGTATAATAAACAAAATGGAGTTTGTAAGTAATAAACTATGTTTAAAAATATTTTGTATATATATATAGGAGAAATTTCTTTTAGATAGACATGTGCACAAAGACTAGTGTGTAGGAAATTTGAGCTTCTAACCTATTCACTATTCTTTAACAAACTATAAAACTAGAAACAAATAATGAAGTCTCTGAACCACAAGGAAGTCTTTGAGCCATGCTAGAGCCATCTCTTCTATGAACACTTCCTCTTGCGCCATTTGCCCTATTAGCACCATAAATCTTGCAAACCTTGCAATAGCTAAGTAATGGCCATCATGAATGGTACTAACGTGAAATTCATCTTAAACAACTTATTAGTACCATATAACTTCTATGTGTTTTGTTATCATTAAAACAAATGGAGAGTGTAACCTTTTGGGCCAACAATCTCCCCCTTTTTGATGATGACAAAACATATAGGCTATAACACAAGATAGAAAAGAGAGAAGTAAAACTCCCCCTCAAATAATGCTCTATTTAAAAACAAGTTTTCATAAAAACACATCAATGAAACAAAAGCATCAATATAAAACACCAAAAATCAACACATATTTCTCCCCCTTTTTGTCATACTTCAAAAAGGGATAAACTGGCAAGAAAACTTTCTTATTCAAGAACACAAACATTAAGTTCATCACATATAAAAGAAAATCTATTATAATCAAGTGGTTTAGTGAAAATATCGGCAAGTTGCAAATCCGAAGAAACATAATCAATCTCAATATCACCTTTCTCAAAATGATCTCTAAGAGAATGATATCTAATCTCAATGTGCTTGGTCTTACTATGTTGATTTGCATTCTTAGTCATATGAATAGTACTAGTATTATCACAAAATATTTTTTATGGTCATAATGCAAAACATAATCAAGGAGAGTATGTTTCATCCAAAGGACTTGTGCACAACAAGCCCCCGCCGCAACATACTCCGCCTCGGCGGTTGAGAGGGCTACCGAATTTTGTTTCTTAGAAGACCATGAAACAAGACAATTACTAAGAAATTGACATATTCTACTAGTACTCTTCCTATCCACTCTACAACCCGCATAGTCGGCATCCGAAAAACTCGTCATTGAAAAATCTCCGATTTTCGGATACTAAAGACCCATTTCAATAGTGCCCTTAATATAACGAATGATGCGTTTTACCGCAATTAAATGAGATTCTTTAGGACACGATTGGAATCTAGCACAAAGACACACACTAAACATGATATCCGGCCTACTAGCCGTTAAATATAACAAACTACCAATCATACTTCTATATAACTTAATATCAACACACTTACCTTGGTCATCCTTATCAAGCTTGGTGGTTGTTGCCATGGGAGTGTTGCAATTTTTTGAGTCTTCAAGCCCAAATTTCTTGATGAGTTTATTGGAGTACTTGGCTTGACATATGAAAATCCCATCACGCATTTGCTTGATTTGAAGTCCAAGAAAATAATTTAATTCACCCATTAATGACATTTCAAATTCACGTTGCATACACTGTTCAAACTCCTTGCAAAGAAACTCATTAGTAGAACCAAAAATTATATCATCAACATATATTTGCACTATAAGAATGTCACTATCAACATGCTTAGTAAATAATGTTGTGTCTACTTTGCCTTTAACAAAATCATTTGAAAGAAGAAAATTAGAAAGCCTTTCATACCAAGCTCTTGGAGCTTGTTTTAAACCATACAAAGCTTTGTCAAGTTTAAAAACAAAATTTGGATGAACATGATCTACAAAACCGGGAGGTTGTTCAACATAAACTTCTTCATTAATAAAACCATTTAAAAATGCACTTTTTACATCCATTTGAAAAAGTTTAAAATTTTTAAAAGATGCATAAGCTAGTGTGATCCGTATGGCTTCAAGCCGTGCTACGGGTGCAAAGGTCTCCTCAAAGTCGATTCCTTCAACTTGAGCGTAACCTTGGGCCACTAACCTAGCCTTATTCCTAATAACATTTCCTGACTCATACACCTTATTCCTAAAAATCCACTTAGTACCAATTGTTGGTCTATCGTGGGGTCTAGGAACAAGGTGCCAAACTTGGTTGCGCTCAAATTGATTGAGCTCTTCTTGTATAGCTAGCAACCAATATGAGTCACCCTCGGCTTCGAGGATGTTATTGGGTTCAAAATGAGAAATAAATGCAAAATTACCACACAATTCATGGAGTTTGGAGCGAGTTGTTACCCCTTTAGATACATCACCTATGATGAGATCCTTGGGATAATTTGTAGCGTATCTCCAATCTTTAGGAAGTGGTTGAGGGTTTTTCACTTCATCCTTTTGAACTTCAACAATGGGTTCTTGCTTTTCTTCTTGAACGGGTGAGTCCTTCAAGGATAGTTTCTCCATGTCCTCACCTAATGAGTCAATCTCTACATAGTTTCTCCATGTCCTCACCTAATGAGTCAATCTCTACAACATTCTCAACAACAACATTAGATTCTTCAAATTTAACATGCATGGATTCTTCAATAGTATGAGAAGTTTTATTGAATACTCTATAAGCTTTGCTAGTACTAGAATATCCAACAAATATTGCTTCATAAGCCTTAGCATCAAATTTACCCAAGTTATATTTAGTATTCAAAACAAAACACTTGCATCCAAAAACTTTAAAGTATGATACATTTGGTTTTCTTAAATGATAAATTTCAAAAGAAGTTTTGAAAGTATTTTTACACAAATAAATACGATTTGATATGTAGCATGCGGTGTTTATGGCCTCGGCCCATAAATATTGAGGGAGCCCATATTCACTTATTATAGTCCTAGCCATCTCTTGAAGAGTTCTATTCTTCCTTTCTACTACTCCATTTTGTTGTGGAGTTCTAGGCCATGACATTTCATGCTTAATTCCCTTTTCATCACAATAAGTCATGAAGAGTTGGTTAACAAACTCACCACCTCTATCACTTCTTATTTTCAAAATCAAAAATCCTTTTTCTTTTTCAACGCTTTTTCGAAAAATCTTAAAATGCGAAAAAGTTTGATCTTTGTGTTCAAAAAAGAAAATCCAAGTGAACCGGGAAAAATCATCAACTAAAACAAAAACATATCTACTTTCATTTAAGCTTTTAGTTTTAGTTGGTCCAAAAAGATCCATGTGAATTAATTCTAATGGCCTAGTTGACATGATATCCTTGATTGGTTTGAAAGAAGACTTGGTTTGTTTCCTAAGTTGGCACGCACCACAAATGCGGTCTTTTTCAAACTTCAAGCAAGGAATACCCTTCACCAATTCCTTAGAATTAATCCTAGCAAGATGATCAAAAGATGCATGTCCTAATCTTCTATGCCAAAGCCATGAAATCTCATCAAAAGCATTCAAGCATTTAGTAGAACAATCCAAATTAAGCATGTCAATGATATAGACATTATTATCACAAAATCTGGTGAGAATACAATCATTAGTTTTACAATCAAAAATTTTGCAAGAAGAATCATCAAACACAACTTTAAGACCACGACCACAAAGTTGACTTATACTAAGCAAGTTATGTTTAAGTCCATCAGCAAGATCAACATTTTCTATTAAAGGAGATGCACCAATTTGAATGTTACCTATACTGATGATGGTGCCCTTGGAGTCATCTCCGAAGGTGACGGTGCCACTTTCAACGTACCTTGATAGAGTTGTGAAGTTGTTGATATCCCATGTCATATGTCTTGAACAACCACTATCAAGGTACCACCGCTCCTTACGTCTTGGAGCCTTGGTGTGTACCTACATCAAATAATTTTGGACTTGATTTTGATACCCATATTTTCTTGGGTCCTAAAGAGTTAGTGTCATGAACCCACACAAGATTATTTGTCCTATTTATTTGATCATAGCAAAATTTAGCTAAATGGCCATTCTGATCACAATAAGTGCATCTATAAACTCTTCCATATTTAAATGCATAATGAGTGTGTGGCTTGCGAACATGTGAATTGTGAGCATGAGTAGTTTTAACATGAGTGTCATGTGAAGTGTTGGCATGATGAGCATGAGAATTTTTAGCATGAGTAGATTTATCATTCTTAGCATGTGAAGTGTGCAAATGCTTCTTTGAAAACATTTCCTCTAATTTATTAGTATTAAAAGCACATTCTTTTAAAACATTTCCAAAATCATTGATTTAGTTTTTAACAAGGATAATTCATTTTCATCAATTTTTGGAAATTTAGCTTTACAAGCAACTTTATAAGCATCAAACTCTCTTTTAGTTGAAATAAGATTAGAAGAAAGTTCTTCCTTTTCTTTTGAAACAATTGCAAGTTGATTTTTAAGCATCTCAATTTCCTTTTTCAATTTTGAACACTCTACCTTTTTATCATCATAACTTTCTGAAAGTTCAACAAAGGCATGATCTAACATTTCTCTACTTATTTCATTTTCAACATCAAGTGGTTGAGAAGTTACCTTGGGTGTGTTTGCCATGAAACACATATTTGTCGTGTCGACCTCATCTTCGGATTCACTTTCCGAATCCCAAGTAGCTTTGTATACCTTCTTTTCAACCGGCCTCTTTTGCTTCAAGGAGGAGATCATCTTTTTCTTAAAATCGGGGCAATCGGCCATGATGTGACCGGGTTTTTGACAGTTGTAGTATATGATCCTTTTCTCCTCCTTACCTTCCCATTGTCTTCTATAGTTGAGCTTATTTTTGCGGTATATTCTCTTTGTATTTCTTACAAAGAGAGATAGCTCTTCATCATCTCTTCATCTTCTTCAACATCATAGTTGGAAGAGGAAGACTTGAAAGTTATGGACTTCTTCTTTTGAGGTACCGCTTCTTCTCTTGCCTTCTTCTCCATCTCATGAGTCTTAAGGTTTCCAATAAGACTTTTGAGCTCCATCTCATCTTTACCATTCAACTCCTTTAAGGTGGTAGCTTTGATCTCCCATGACAAAGGAAGAGCACGAATCACTTTGCGTACCTTTTGGTCGTTGCTTATATCATCACCTAGAGAAGAAAGAGCATTGATAATCTTAGTAAACTTGGTAATCATAGTATCAATAGACTCATCTTCAAGCATTTTAAAACTTTCATATTGGGAACGTAAGAGATCTATTTTGGCTCTTTTGACTTGTGATGTCCCATCATGAGTGACCAATAAGTGTTGTCAAATCTCATAGGCGGATTTGCAATGGATGACCCGTGTAAGATCATCCTCATTCAAGGCTGTGAGAAGGGAATTTTGAGCTTTAGAGTTAGCCTCATATTCCTTGTCGGTAAATTCGGACCAAGTATTCTCCTCACCTTCAGGTCTACTATAAGGCTTGGTCAAGGACTTAGCAACTAGACTACCTAGAGATTGTAGAAAAATAGTCATCCTAACTTTCCAAATGGGGAAGTTGAGTCCATCAAATTTGGGAGGGGTCTTAATGTTGTCGGCCATCTTTAATAGTGTATGAATGAAAGTATGCAAATAGTGATTAGCAAATTTTAGGATCTCTCTAAGGATGTGAAGCCAAAAACTAGAGTCCTAACTCTGATACCAATTGAAATCACCTAGAGGGGGGGTGAATAGGTGATAATGCTAATCAATGCACAAATTAAAAATTATGATGCAACGATCACCCGAAACAAGACTAGAAGCCGAATACCCCGTGAAGGGCTCTGAACTCCTTCCTTGTGATTCCTCTAGATAAGAGTTTGAGGTGCGCAATGCAATCTTGTTGTGTGAGTATTGATCGACAAAATAGCAATGAATATGAAGCAAGTAAACCAATCGCAAACACAGAGAATTTTTTCGAGGTTCAAGCACCCAGCTCTACGTCCCCGCCTTCACCCAGAAGGATTTCTAACCACTATAACTTTCACAAAGAGTTACAATCACACCGGAGTACCCAACTCCTCAATCACAAATACAAGTATCTCTTGGTGATCAAACGACCACAAACCCTCTTTTGAAAAATCTTTTTCCCTTACAAAAACCCTATAGAACAATGTGTAGGATTGAAGCTTAAGTATTGTAAGTGAAAAAGAAAATGAATTTGAAGAGAGTTTTGAATCAAAAACTTCAGTAAAGAGAGATTTTTCAGCACAAAAATAGAGAACAAAAACTTCTTTTGAAAGCTTTAAACTTGAATATTTTTGCAAATGCTTGTTGTATTTCACACAACCCTAATCATCCCTATTTATAGGATAGAGCTAGGGTTTAAAGAGTAAACTAATACAATAGGTAATTAGGAAATATTTGACCCAAAAACCAGCCCCTAAACTCGTTTAGAGACAAAACACACGTTTAAAAACGTGTTAAAAAATATAGCCGTTAAGGCTGAAATCCAGCCTCGGTCGAGCGGGTTTTCAAAAAATTTGGCCGTTGCAGGCCCACGGTCGACCGCCCGGTTGACCGAAACAAACAGAGAGTTGATGACTTTCAGTCGGCCGAAGGTCGGTCGACCGAAATGGGGTCCGGTCGACCGCCCGGTCACCGGAAAACGTGCACACATGCACGCACCTAACGGTCAGAAGCCCGGTCGACCGGTCGGTCGACTAATATGACCTGAAACAGAGCCGGTCGACCGCCCGGTCAACCGCAACAGGCCAAAAACTGATTTTTGGAAAAGGTTTTGAAAAGATCTTGATAGTTTTCAAAATAGTTTTAATCAAGACTAGGTATAATAAACAAAATGGAGTTTGTAAGTAATAAACTATGTTTAAAAATATTTTGTATATATATAGGAGAAATTTCTTTTAGATAGACATGTGCATAAAAACTAGTGTGTAGGAAATTTGAGCTTCAAACCTATTCACTATTCTTTAACAAACTATAAAACTAGAAACAAATAATGAAGTCTCTGAACCACAAGGAAGTCTTTGAGCCATGCTAGAGCCTTCTCTTCTATGAACACTTTCTCTTACGCCATTTGCCCTATTAGCATCATAAATCTTGCAAACCTTCAATAGCTAAGTAATGGCCATCATGAATTGTACTAACCTGAAACTCATCTTAAACAACTTATTAGTACCATATAGCTTCTATGTGTTTTGTTATCATCAAAACAAATGGAGAGTAGAACCTTTTGGGCTAACACTCTAACATTAGGATCTCCAACATATGCCTTCTCGTCAAGATAATCGCATTCATTCTTAAATAATTCATTAAGAAACAACGACTCATCTTCTATATCTTCACTCTCTTCATCACAATTATGTTTAACAAAGTTTACCTCAAATGTTAGATCTCTTATCTTACGAGGTTGTTTTTATAGGTTGAAGACATTGACTTCTCTAGTCATGTCCCTAAAAGTTAACCTCATGGACCCATTCCAACAATTGATGATGGCATTGGCAGTAGTAAGGAATGGTCGCCCTAGGATAACAGGAGTTTGAGCCCTATGATTGGAGTTAGACACAGGTTGTGTCTCTAGAACAATAAAATCAACAAGGTATATAAACTCCCCAACCCGGATAAGGACATCATTAATCTCCCCTTTTGGAACTTTCACTGAACGGTCAGCTAGTTGGATAGTGACTTGAGTTGAACTAAGATCACCCAACCCAAGTTGTTGATAAACTGAGAATGAAAGCAAGTTGATACTTGCCCCCAAGTCAAGAAGTGCACGACTAATCACGGCTTGTCCTATTGTGCAGGCAATGGTTGGACTACCTGGATCCTTGTACTTAACAGGGATCGGACCCGATAGTAGCTCACTAATGTTAGTGGCTAAGAAGACCTTTTTAGGTACATTAGTCTTTCTCTTCTTGGTGCACATGTCCTTAAGAAACTTAGCATAAGATGGGACTTGTTGGATGGCATCAAGAAGTGACACATTTATCTTCACTTGATTAAAGATCTCAATTATCTTATCCATGTGTGGTTTTGCTTGTTGTTTTTCAGCCTATTAGGAAATGGTGCTATAGGCTGGTGCACATGACTGGTTGACTTATCTTTTTCAGATTCATCAAATTTAGGAGGAGTGGGATTAGATGAGGTGGATGCTGAAGTGTGATTGTGCTGACTAGGATTAGGTGGTGTTGACACTTGGTTATCAACTTTCTTTCCTGATCTCAATGTATGAATAGCATTACATTGATTCAGTGATTGATCCTCAACCAAATGAGCATGTTGTGAATTCCTGGGATTCATAATTGGTTGACTGGGCAAGGAACCCTTTTGCCTCTCATGTTGTAAGTTGGCTAACTAGCTCATTTGACCCTCTAGCCTCTGTATTATTTGCATGAGGGAATCTTAGTTATTCATGTGCCTTTCCATGTTTCTCTCAAAATCAGTCATTCTCCTTTCGAGTTGAGGATTCTGGAAGGAAAATGGTGGAGCTTGGTTGGGAAAATTTTGTTGATAATTTGAAAAATTGTTGGGAGAATTGTGAGGGTGATTGGAAAAGTTGGGTTGATGATTGGAAGAATTATTGGAATTATGGAAGTGGTTTGCATGGTTTGACCGTGGGTGGTCATTATTTTGTTGACTCCATGAGAAATTTGGGTGATTTCTCCAGCCAGGATTGTACGTTGGAGCGTAAAGATCATTGTTTGGCCTTGAAAAGGCCGCATTCATCGGTTCAGAAAAGTGTTGGTGAGCTTGAAATACAGGACACTCCTCAAACACAGGATTCATGGCCTGACGGTAAGTACAACCCGGAGTTGAAAATTAGTTCGGGCTGACTTAATTTACTGGACTTGGTTCCTTAGTTTCTAAAGCTTCCAGTCTTCTCACTAGGTTAGCTAACTTAGCCTCGTTAGTTATGGATGATTCAATCGAATGGAGACCTCCTTTTGAAGAGATAGAGTTTGAATTTCTAGAGCTTTCACTAGAAGGTTCCCATTGGATGGTCTTTTCAGCTAGGTGTTCATACAAATTCTATCCTTCATTTTCATCCTTCTGCAAGAATCCCCCTTGGAACATACTTTCTAAGAGGGTTTTGGTAGAGTAGTCTAAACCGTCATAAAGAATTTGGCATTGTCTCCATTTCTCTATTCCATGATGAGGACATTGGACAAGGAGATTTTTAAAGCGTTCAAAGTACCTGCAGAACGGTTCACTCGGTTCTTACTTGAATTGCATGATGGTCTTCCTAATGAAAGAGGTCTTATGAATTGGATAGAATTTCTTCAAGAAGACCTTGATGAAACCATCCCAAGATGTGATCGAATCGGCCGCTAAGCTGTAAAGTCATTTCTTTGCTAAGTCCTTAAGAGCGAAAGGGACAAATCTCAACCTAATAGCATCGTCTACAAGGTGTGGGATTTTCATCATTAGACATACTTCCTCAAATTCTCTTATGAAGAAGTAAGCATCTTCAGACTCTAAGCCATGAAACTTGGGGAGTGTGTTGATGAATTGAGGCTTGAGCTCAAAATTGTATTCACCAACCGATGAAAGTAGAATGCAAGATGGAAGTGAGGTTCGAATGGGATAGAACCTATCCTGTAAGGATGTTGGTTGAGCCATAACCAGATCAGGGCTTGGTCCAAACTTGGGTGGTGATGTGTTTCTAGTCAACCAAGATGAGTTAGGGTCTCTTGACCATACTTGCATGCACAAACACAATCACAATCACAATCACAAACAAGTTTACCAACAGTCAACAAGAGTAATCAACCAAACCTAGTCTAAGGTAACCTTGACCTAGACAACTCCTAACTGGTTGATTGTCCACAGGAGGTATAACGTAGACTTTGATCACAAGCTAATCAGCCAGGTCAGGGCAAGATTGGTGGGAGATTATCCGTCAAAGACGTTCCTTAACTAAGTAACCACCAACCTTTGGGCTTTCGGCCCTCAATCCCCTTCTTAGACATTGATTTGGCAGGAGTCAAATTCCAACACCTTCCCCCTTAGGATAATCTCCTAGTGAGTTCGAGATGTCCCTAAGGCCAACGTCTATCAGATTTTACTTAGGCTTAGGTTGTGCGTGCTTGGAGATGGTTTGTGGGCTAAGGAATGGTAATAACTTTCCCACCTTATCTTAAATTGGGTTTTTGCCCTTAGAATTTATTGTGCAAAGTGTGCAAGATACAGAAAAGTAACATTCAAAAGAAAAATATCACCCAAGAATGTTTCCTAAACTATATGCTATGCGTACGTACCTTGTCTCCAGCTCTCTTCAACAGTAATTGTAAAATTAACGTAATTAGACAAATGCCTAGAATGCAAGTCTAAACGTTTTTTAAGCAATTAACAATCACTCAAATTACTGTTGGATTAAAACAGGGATGGTGGATAGCAGAAATAGCAAGAATATAACATACAAAAACTTAATTTTTTTTGCGAGCAATATGTCCTGCAAAAAAGAGTTTAGTAGTCCAATCAAATTTTCAACTTTTGCAACGCAATTTCTTGAAATTCTGTTTCCTACTTTCGAGAGTAGGGGCACAGAATTTGCAAGTCTTCTCTTGCAAAGCTTGAATGCTAGATCTAAATCTTAAAGTCCCTGAAACAACACACAAAACTTATTAAAAGACAAATACATCGTTCCCTCCCTGGCAACGGCGCCAAAAATTGATTGTCAAAATCAAAGAGTTAAGAAATTACCGTGTAGCTTCAGGCTAACGGGTCGTGTCCATGAGGAGGAATGCGATGAAAGCTTTTTGGTGTTTTGTTTAGTAACAAAGAATTGTGTTCATTTTTTAATTGAAAAGAAAATGGAAAGAAGGGAAATAATCAAAAGAGAAATTGCAACTTTGGAGAAGGCTTTGGAAAAAGGTGATTTAAAAAGCTTTAAAAAGTGATTGGTTGTTTTTAATAAAGAAGAAAATCTGGGCTCACTATCTCACTACTCAACCGTTTATTCTTCTATTGAAATCCTTAGTGCCTCAACTTGATCATAGGCAAAACTTAAGGTTGACTTTTAGAAAGTTTGAAGTAAAGTAAAGATGGTTGGAAAAGTTAACTCTTTTATTTAAGAAACCATTTTGAATCGAATGTTAAATCATCAAGAAGTTCAAGTATGAGATAAAAACAATTTCAAGAGATGTTCTTAAAAGAAGTAGGAGTTTAAAAATTCAAACTAATCCTCATGTGCCTTCAAGAACACTTTCAAGAAGAAAGGCTTTAAGTTTGGCATGCAAATGATTTATTGGGTCTTTTTCATTAAAATCAGAAAAGAAGAAGAAATTGGAGAGAGGTACAATAGTGAGCCCAGAAAACCGATTTAGCTACTCAAGGAAGACAAAGATAAATGCAAGTAAATAACGCAAGACATACCGTAAAATGAGTGGAAGAAAATGTAGCTCGATTCTTGTATTGATGTCACTTCAATCTTCAAGTTATAAGCACTCAATTCCTCTCTCTCACAGGTATTTATACTGAACTACAAATTGTAAAACAAAAATACAATTTTTGTACTATCTAACAAAGAGCCTAAATCTTAAAGTATAAACAAAATTCTAATCCTAGTCTTCGCTTCTTTTACTCTGTTGAAACTGGTATTTATAGGGAAAAAACAGAGGGGAGAGATCCTGGGAAGAATGGGGGAGCAAACGCTCAGACACAACGAAGCCGCGAAAACGCGGCTAGGGCCGCGTTTCTGCGGCCCTGGTGTGGCCAGTTGGCCACACCCAATTGGGTGGCTCTCCTGGTTTGGTGATTCTCCTATATCTTCTTCTGGTCTTCTCGTTTCTGCTCCAGGATTTGACGAAACAGCCTTTGATTGTTGGCTCTAACCGCTTGATTTGGGAGATTCTTTTCAACCGAGTTTCAACCTCTCTGATATGCCATGATTTTGCCCAGATTCCTTGATTTCGAATTTATTCTGAATTAAATCAGAATTTGGTGGGCTTTTGGGCTTGTTTCTCTTTCCTTTCTTTTAGCAATTGGACCTACATTGAACAAAGAAGAAGAAGACTTATTAATAGGATTTATTAGCTAAAAAGTATGGTAAGGTGACAATGTATATGCAAAATATGTGACTGATAAGCCACACGGGTGCAAATGGGTCGCGGGTCTTGGATGTGGATCCACCCGATCCGGTGCACGGTTGGAACTGTTCATGGAACCGTTGCAACGGTTCAGACAGAAACTATCACAACTACTTCTGCTTCCTCTAACGGGATTCCCAGGAGCGCTATAAATAGTGCTCATCTCCGTCATTTCTAAACATATAGAAGAACTCTTCCTCTTGCTCTCTGCACACAGAACAGAGATTCAAACAGAAAAATCAATTCTAAAAGAAGAAACAGAGAATTCAACAAATTCTGAAATAAAATAGAATTATTGTCAGAATATGTGCCTTCTTAAGACATAAATTCTTCTCTCTCACTCCTTTTTCTTAGAGTGAATATTTCTCCATATTTAAGACAAATATTTTCTCTGAAATTTGTTTTCGTCCAAGTACTTTGAAATTCCAGCTAGTGAAGATACTAATTAACTGCGATTCGACTGTACGGTGATTTGGTAGTGCTATCCAAATATCGTAAAGGAGTATTGTATCTTAGGAGACCAGCGTCCAATAACTCGTTAGCACCGTAGCGGGAAACGTAATTATTTTAAGGAGATTCGCTACATGCGTACCCCACTCCATTTACTGTATAATTGAACTAATGTTCATTTTATAGGGGTTATACTCAAATATTTAATTTTATAAATATCACTGTATATTGATACTGACTATTACAAGTCTGATTGGTATTTAACTAAGAAAACTAATTGAAAGGTGGTTCTGTAGTTAAGGAATATTCTATTGAACGGAAAACCTCCTACTGATATTCACCGACTTGACCAATTAGATCAGTAATCTTGATTAGTTGTCGGAACTAACAATCCTGAGACAATTATTTTTACTAGAAGTTACTTACTTCTACTCTGCTTGAATTGCAGAAGATGTTTGAAAGTAATTAAGATAGTACCAGTAAGACACTTAACATGCGAATTCAGACAGTGGTGTCTGTTGCACTTCCTAACCCAAAGTCAGAGAAACTAGAAAAAATTGATGGTACAGAATTCAAGAGCTGGCAACAGAAGATGCTCTTCTACTTGATCACTCTGCATTTGGCCAAATTCTTGCAAGAGGATCCACTGAAACTCAAAACTGATCAAGACTTTGTCATTGCAGTTGATGCTTGGACATAAGGTGACTTCTTTTGTCGAAACTATATTATAAATGGACTAGATGACTCTTTATACAATGTTTACAATCCTATCCCAATGGCAAAAAAGCTATGGGCAATTCTCGATAAGAAATACAAAATGAGGATGTCGGTACTAAGAAGTTCGTCATCGGATGATTTCTGGAGTACAAGATGGTGGACAACAAGATTGTGATCAGTCATGTGCAAGAATTCTAACTTATCTTGTACGAGATAGAGGTTAAAGGTATGATTCTACCTGAAATTTTCAGGTTGCAACTATAGAGGAGAAACTCCCACCTGCGTAAAGAGATTTCAAGGACTACGTTAAGCACAAGCGCAAGGAGCTGAAATTGAAAGATCTCATAGTGAGGCTGCGAATTGAGGAGGACAACTGAAAGTCTGAAAAAAGGAGCAACAAGAACTCCTATGAGGCCAAGGCTAATATGATCGAACACTCAAAGGGAAAAGTGTCTACTTCCAAGGGCAAGAAGCGGAAGAAGACTGCTCCGGGGTACAAAGGCAAGGACCAAGAAGGTAAGAACAAGCGCTTCAGGTGAACTTATTATATCTGTAATAAGGAGGGACACAAGGTGAATGAATGTCGCAGTCGTCCCAAAAAGAACAAGAAGGACCATCGACAGGCAAGCTTGACCGATCATGCATCACCAAGCCTATCAACTGTGGTGTAAGAAGTGAATCTGACAACCAACAATAAGGATTGATAGGTAGATGAAAACATCTAGAGGGGGGTGAATAGGTGATATTGCTAATCTAGTAAACTAAATGCGGAATTTAAAATTAATTGCAATAACACACAAGCAAGTATATGATATAGCAATATGATCAATGCACAAAGTAAAAATAAAGAGAGAGTAAGAGTCAATGGATCAAGCGCAAACAACGAGATTAGTTTCGAGGTTCGAGCACCCAGCTCTACATCCCCGCCTTCACCCAGAAGGATTTCGAATCCACTAGCTTGTCCACAAAGGACTTCCACACAGGGAACCTCCACCGAGGATTTGGGGCAATACAATAACTAGGAGTACCCAACTCCTCTCTTTACAACCACAACCTCTCACTAGAGGCAAAGCACCAAGCCAACCAAAACAATCACCTCACAACTTGAGGATAAGCACAAAGCTACACAAGGATCACCTCACAACTTGAGGGATGCAACCCAATTGCACAACCTCCTCAACACAATGAGGGAAAGGCACAAAGCCAAGCAATAATAGGGTTTACAACTTGGTGATCAAAAGACCACAAACCAATCTCTTTTTTTTTCACAAACACAAAGACCCTATAGAATAGGATAGTAGATGTAGCTCAAATGTGGAGAAAACCAAAGGAATGGAAAACAAATACTCAAAGAAAATCCTTGAGAAAAACTGAAATCAAGATATAGAAGTTGAATAAAAAACTCTTTTCCTAAAAACACTTTTCTTTGATTTTCCAAACCCTAGAAAAACACCAAATAGATTGTAAAGATTTAAGCCCAAAAACTTCTTTTGATTGCTGTGAAAACACTGGAGAGTATGAAAATATTAGCACAAAAATTCTTAGAGAAAACCTCTTTTCAATGGGGGTATATATAGCCCCTTTAAAAATATAGTCGTTGGCAGCTAAAAATGCCAGAAATGGCCTACCGGTCGACCGGACGGTCGACCGGCCATCAGTCGATTTTTGACCGTTGGCAGCTACCGGTCGACCACCCGGTCGACCGGACCCAGAACCAGAGAGCACGGCTCTCTGGCCGGTCGACCGGGAGCAACCCGAGAGTGGGTTGCTCTTAGTCGGTCGACCGGTCGGTCGACCGATAGACTGACACGGCTACGTACACAATCTTGTTCACGTCCGGTCGACCGCTACGGACCGGCTCCTGGTCCGGTCAAGCGTTACGGTCGACCGCTAGAGCCTGGCAGCCAAGGTTCTGGGTCAGAAAAACTTGTTATTTTTAATTCTAAAAATTCCCATAAATCTTCTAAAAATCCACAAAAATAGTTTTATCATTTTACATTGAAATACAAACTTGTGTTAAAAATTTTAAGACAAATTTCAAACATTTTGAACCATTTTTGTGTTATGGAAAAATTACCATAAACCAAAAACTGTATTTTTCCAAACTTGGAATTTTTTCAATAGGAAATCTGATTTTTCCAAAACTCATTAAAATACAAAAACATGATACTAAAACACATTTGAAGCATGTTGCATATGAATAAAAATCCAATATACAAGTAACATATATATTTTCATGTTTTTGACTTTTCATTTAAAAATATTTTTTGTTAAAAACACAAAACTTAAAACACATGAATAGGTAAGTCAAACTAAGTTTATTTAGGAAGTTAATAATGCATATATATAGAATGAATCTACTATACATAAAACCATTTAAACTTGTTTTGATCTAACTATTCATGAAACCAAGATCGGTTAAACCAAAAACCGAAATACCGAATCCAAAATATAAAACGTGTGTGTATTGTGAACTTAAGCATATCATACTATTCTAATCTTTACAAATGGATCTAAACAAACTAAAAACTATGGTACCGAAGTCTTCTTGTAGAGTGCCATCTCCAAGCCGACTCGATCCAAAACTCGATCCACTGAGCTTGACTCCAACGAGTGCTAAATATGAACTTTGACGCTAGGGCTCTTGAATCACAATGTGAAAGGCTTCAAAACTTCTTTGTTGAAGCAATCACCAACTAATATCTTAGTTAATAATCTGAAACTAAAATCACAAGATTATTAGTACACATAACTACATGAGTTAATCATCATCAAAACTAGAGTGAAAGGCCTTTGGGCCAACAATCTCCCCTTTTTGATGATGACAAAACTCATGGAGTTATATATGCATGGATTAAAGTTAAGCTTCAAAGAAGCTCTCCCTTAACTCATGCATAGGAAGAAACATAAGAATATGCAATGGAAGCTCATAAACATGTATGCATAGACATGCATAAAACATAGATACCAAATACAAAAACATGTTCTCGATACCAAACATGAAATGCATCAACATGCATAAATAAAACAAGCTCTTGATACCAATTAAAACAAGATCTTGATACCAATAAAAAAAACTCAAACTAAAACAAGCTCTTGATACCAATAAAAAATATGTTCTTAAATATTGCTCTTGATACCAATTAAGCATTAAGCTCTTGATACCAATAAAAATCAAACTAACTAAACTATGTTCTTAAAAACAAACACTCTTGATACCAATACTTGATATCAACATAAAAACATGCATAGTCATAGAAACATGCATATAAACTCAAATAATTCTCTCCCTTTTTGTCAATCATCAACAAAGGAGTCCAAGTAAAAACAAAACATTCTTCTCCTTTTTGTTCGAAACAAAGAATCAATAAAGGAGTGACAATAAAACAAATTCTTTCAACATGATACCAATTAAAACATATCAATATAAGAGTTCTTGTCATCAATGATACCAATTGAAAGAAATAAATCAATAGAGACCAATTGAAAGTAAACAAAATCTTGATACCAATAGTGAGTAAACAAATAAGCATCTTGATACCAATTTTGAGAAAACAAATAAATTCTTGATACCAATTTAAAGTATTATTCTTTTTAAACTTATGATACCAAATTGAAATTATTATTTTCTATCATAAAGCAAGGGAGTGGAATACAAAACCAATGGTAAACTAAATACCAATTGAGAGATAAAATATGAGTTTTCTCCCCTTTATGAAATACCAAATAAAATAATGCTTAAGCTTGTTTAAGATACCAATTGAAAACTAATCAATTGAAACATGAAGGTCATTAAAAATTCAAGCTTTAGCATAAACAAATATATGTATGAAAAATTAGATACCAATCGAAATTGATACTATTTGAAGTGTAAGCATACATACATAAAAATATATATGAGTATACAAACATGTCAATATTGATACCAATTGAAAAAAAATCTAATGATACCAATTGAAACAACACTAATATCAAATGTATATCTCATATTACCTACCACCCATTCATGCTCATGTTTAAAATGATTTTCAATAAAGAACATACAAGGCATGGTCGCCCATCCAACCGCCCGTAGAAGGTAGGGGTTTTCAAAAATAATAGGTTTGAAAGTAGTATGTTTGAAAATCTCTACCATATGAAGAATATTGCAACTAGTTATAGGAAAAATTTTGTAAACTAGTACGAAATCCTTCAAGTAAGGAATAAAATAAGAATATATTCCATAAAATACATGTAAATCACATAATCACCAACACTCAAAATCTATGAAGCATATATCATACTCATGAAACTAAAATCATGAGAAAACACGATGATGTGAGTGTATAAGCATAATGTGAAAAACATAGTCATGGAGATAGGCAATCAAGCTCAATTGAAATTCCTTAAAATATGAAAACATGAACTCATCAAAACTAAATTTCCATTAAAACAATTTATACTTCAAGGCATATGCATGTTTTGACAAAACAAGAAGTATACATACATATCCATAAACACAATTGAGTCCATAATAAAGATTTGCATGAAAAACAAATAACTCAAGGGGTATACATGTATATCTTAAGGTTTGGCAAAATAGACATATACATGAAGTGAAATCACATGATTATAAAATATGTCCAAAATTGGGAATATAAGTTAAAATGCATGAATCATCAAAACTAGACTATAGTAGCACATCTAATGGGTACAAATAAGCATTCAAGCACAAACATATATAAAGATTTATTTGTGGCCCACTATATGTACAAGTATAAATCCTAGTCTTAATGAAAACTAACATCTAAACGTATATTCAAGACATGAGGCATAAAACTAGACATAAATCAACATGATAATCATAAAAATAATCATTATGTAAATCCACATGCTATTAGACCTATGATATACATAATAGCTAAACAATGGTGAGAACACAATATATGGGTCCATATAAACATTGGTGATCTCAAAAGCTATACATGCATGTCAGTGATCTAAGAATCATGACATTTAACATACTAATCAAAACATGAAGCATCAAAACAAAATCATAAACGTACATATGGTCATTGTGTATATTTATGTGAAATAGATCTAGGACATACATATTAGTTTAAAAACAAAGTGAGAACACAAAGATAAGTCCATATTAAACATGGGTGTCTCAAATAACTAGCATGTATAACACTAATCTAATTATCATGACATAAACATAATAATCAATAAACCAAGACATGCTATAAATTGATGAACATGAAAAAGCATGCAAATATAAACGGGAGTTAGAGATTGATACCAAAACCGATGAAGGCACCTCTCTAGTTCTCCAAACCAAGGTGGTCTTCCCACCAAACTTTCCTTGAAAGTGATGCATCCAAATAATCCTCATGAAGCACGGAACGCATCCACCTCAAGGTACCGCTACTCTCACGTCATGCGAGAGCCCACACCTACATCAAACACAATAGGGGTGGTCTTTGGTACCCATTTCCTTTTGGGTCCATAGGGGTTAGAACCTTTCCTAACCCAAACAAAATTAGTTGCTAAATTAACATCATGTATACGATCATAACAAAATTTAGCAAGGTGGCCCTTACGTCCACAATGTGTACAAGTGTACACATGAGCATACATGTGATGGGTGTGAACGTGAGGAGCACGTGTATGTCGTGTATGGTGTGCATGCATAATAGGAACTTGTTTCTTTCGAAACAAAGATTCCAACCGTGTATGATTCATAGCACAATGGCTCAAAGTGGAGCCCAAACAATTCACACTTTTCTTCAAATCATTTATATCATTTTTGATTGGTAGTGAAAAGTGCATTTTATCATTACATTCACCATTACATTTTCATATTTATTCCTATAATTTTGCACATTTACTAATATTTTATTATTTATTGTGTGCAGGCCTTGAGAAATAAAAATAAAAGAATAAAGCCTTAAAAGAAGCCCAAAAGCCCATGTCCAAGCCCAAGTGAAAAATTGCAATTACCAAATGTCAAAGTTGCAATTATCAATTGCAAGAATTGCAAATATTAAAAGAAGAGTAAAGGGATGGACTTCTACTAAATCCTAAATGCTTGCAGGATAAGGATAAAAGAGTGTAAGAGATGAAATTCGTTTAAAAGATATGGAAGATTTGAGATCTAGGGTAACTTGCTTCCCAAGTTATCCCGAAAATCTAAAATAAAGAGTCGAGATATAACTTCCAGAAGAATCTAGCCAGATGGACGGACCAGGGTAGGCCACGCGCCAAAGCGCGTGGCCAGCCGCCACAACTTGGCCGCGAAAACGCGGCCCAAGCCGCGTTTCCGCGGCAATCAGGATGAGCCAGAGTAACAGCTTTTGTGGAGGAGTTGTTCTGGGACTCTACTTCCTTCTGCACCTATAAATACCCCTGCAGAGCAACCGTGAAGGGCGTCCAGCGCAGTGCAGGGCCAAAAGTTAGGGTTTTTAGGCTTTCTTCTAGTTTGTAGTTAGGTTTCTATTTTTCTTTTGTAATTTCTATTTTTTAAGAGAGAGAGAGCCTATGTTGAGCGTGACACCGATGTACCCTCCTCTTTTCTGCCATTGATTAAAGCAATAAAGGTAATATTTTTCTTATGTTCATTGTTTTACTTTTCTTTTCGTTTTCTTTTCCTTTTCTATTTTATCTCTGTGGTTGTTGATGAGCATGCAAGTGATTTCCGAAGCGAAAGTATAACGAGTCTTAGCGAGTGCCAACGATACTTCATGGAGATGTTCTCCTCCTCAAGGTCCATATCACTTCATTCTTGCCCAGCTTGATGATATAATGTGAATAGGGGACTGAGCTCGATCCTATGGTTTATGCGTTGAACGCCTCCTAAGCAAGGTAGAACATGTAAGGTTTTCACGTATTTTCTCAACCAAAATAAGGTAAGTGTTCCTTTCTTTTCTTTTCTTTTCTTTTATTTTTGTAGATTAAATCACCATCTACCAACTCTTTCTTTCCGACTCATTGTAAATACCGCTTTCTTTCTAAACTAACTTTAACTAATATTTTCTTATTTTCCTTTTAATAACTAAAAGAAGAATTTTTAGAGAACTTACTTAAACGCTTCCATCGCTAGTCCCTCCCTGAGCATCACGACCCGCATAGCCATTGCTACCACGGATTAGAATTGAGCACCTTGCACATCTTTACTTCTAAAATCTAATATTCTATATTTTGTGTGCAGGTAAAAACTCAATCAAAATTTTGGCGTCGTTGCCGGGGAGGGACGGTAAGTTTCTCTATAAAAAAAACTAATTATTCTTTTATTTTTTTCTGTTTGCAGGTTTGGAGAACAGGAAAACTAACAGCAGCAAGGACATATAGAAACTCTGTGCCTCTGCCCTCGAAGGCAGAGCAACAGGGCCTACTACAGAGCCGCGGTTCCGCGGCAAAAGCCGCGTTTCCGCGGCCTTAGTAGTTCATTACTGATTCAGTTTTCTGCAGGTTGCTGCAATTTGCAAATTTGATTTGTCTGCTCTGTTAAATAGTTTATGTGATCACCCTGCATACTGCTAACTAATTAACAGTAACTTATTTGTTGAAAAAAAATTAGGCTCTTGCATATAGGCACGTGTTTATTTAATTTTTTTAATTTTTGTTGAAGAGTGCTGGAGACAAGGTACGTTCGCATTGCATATAGACTAGGAAGCACCCTTGGCTGATTTTCTGCTTTGAGTGAATATTTATCTATTGCTTTACACGTGCACTAAATTGACTTAAGGGCATGTCCTATAAATAAGATAAGGTGGGGATTTCATCACCCTTCCTTGGCCCACAAACAATCTCCTCACTCACTAACCCAAGCCTAACTAAAAACAAGTATACGTTGGCCCTAGGGACATCTCGGACTCATTTAGGAGATTATCCTAAGGGAGAATGGTGTTGGAATTTGACTCTTGCTAAATCAGTGTCTAGGAAGGGGATTGAGGGCCGAAAGCCCGAAGGTTGGTGGTTACTTAATTAAGGAACGTCTTTGACGGAAAACCTCCCACCAATCTTGCCCTGACCTGGCTGATTAGCTTGTGGTCAAAGTCTACATTATACCTCCCGTGGACAGTCTAACCAGTCAGGAGTCGTCTAGGTCATAGGTCTACCTTAACTTAGGTTAGAATTTTTTTTCTTTTTTGTTTGCTTATTTGTTTGTTTTCTTTTTCTTTGTTTGAGTTTGTGTGATATGGCATATAACAATTTTTCCAATTTTAATCCATATTACACACCAACGTCTTTTTCGGATATTATCAACCCGGCATATCATAACTTTAACCAACCTAGTGTGCCGGAATGGTCTTATCCGAATGAATATAACCCATGCCCCCATCTTATGACCATAATTTTCATACCACTTTCAACTCTTCACAGAGTTCATGGGGTTTCGCTTCCCCGAGTCCAATTTTCAACCAACTTGTCCTCCATATCTACCTTGTCCACAATATTCCCAAGATTCAAACTCAGATCCACCCATTCAGAATAGAAAACCATCTATCCGGGAAATGATGAGTATGCAAGAGTCCAAGCAACAATCACCATCAATCTTAGACATGATGATACGTGAGTCCACTGACTCACAACTTCATCACGATTACACTTCCTCTTTTCAAGTCCAATCACAAAATGATGCACCAATTGACTATGAAAAGATGCTTAAAACCATGACTCAGGCTAGATTAGCTCGTGATCATGAAATAAATATGATGGTTCAATCTTTACGTTCTCACCATCCGGCCAATTCTGCTTTCACTGACCACTCTCTTAGAGCTGAAGAGTCACGTTGCTTTGGACAACAAGATTCTAATTCAGTACCATTATTTGAGCTTGCCGAAACTCCAATTGATAGTTTGGCAAGTTATTCCTTTCCTGAAATAGAACTTGAGGATGAATATGATCCTGATCTCCCACTTGGTGATTCAATTTTACTTCCTGATTCAATAATGACTCCGGTGTCTCCACCTGATTTTACTTTTGTCGAGTCAACATTGGATCCTGTACCAATTCAGCCAAGGGTGCTTCCTAGTCTATATGCAATGCGAACGTACCTTGTCTCCAACACTCTTCAACAAAAATTAAAAAAAATTAAATAGATACGTGCCTATATGCAAGAGTGGGGATTTCATCACCCTTCCTTGGCCCACAAACAATCTCCTCACTCACTAACCCAAGCCTAACTAAAAACAAGTAGACGTTGGCCCTAGGGACATCTCGGACTCATTTAGGAGATTATCCTAAGGGGGAACGGTGTTGGAATTTGACACTTGCCAAATCAGTGTATAGGAAGGGGATTGAGGACCGAAAGCCCGAAGGTTGGTGGTTACTTAATTAAGGAACGTCTTTGACGGAAAACCTCCCACCAATCTTGCCCTGACCTGTCTGATTAGCTTGTGGTCAAAGTCTACATTATATCTCCCGTGGACAGTCTAACCAGTTAGGAGTCGTCTAGGTCATAGGCCTACCCTAACTTAGGTTAGAATTTTTTTCTTTTTTGTTTGCTTATTTGTTTGTTTTCTTTTTCTTTGTTTGAGTTTGTGTGATATGGCATATAACAATTTTTTCAATTTTAATCCATATTACACACCAACGTCTTTTTCGGATATTACCAACCCGGCATATCATAACTTTAACCAACCTAGTGTGCCGGAATGGTCTTATCCGAATGAATATAACCCATGCCCCCATCTTATGACCATAATTTTCATACCACTTTCAACTCTTCACAGAGTTCATGGGGTTTCGCTTCCCCCGAGTCCAATTTTCAACCAACTTGTCCTCCATATCCACCTTGTCCACAATATTCCCAAGATTCATACTCAGATCCACCCATTCAGAATAGAAAACCATCTATCCGGGAAATGATGAGTATGCAGGAGTCCAAGCAACAATCACCATCAATCTTAGACATGATGATGCGTGAGTCCATCGACTCACAACTTCATCACGATTACACTTCCTCTTTTCAAGTCCAATCACAAAATGATGCACCAATTGACTATGAAAAGATGCTTAAAACCATGACTCAGGCTAGATTAGCTCGTGATCATGAAATAGATATGATGGTTCAATCTTTACGTTCTCACCATCCGGCCAATTCTGCTTTCGCTGACCATCTCTTAGAGTCGAAGAGTCACGTTGCTTTGAACAATAAGATTCTAATTCAGTACCATTATTTGAGCTTGCCGAAACTCCAATTGATAGTTTGGCAAGTTATTCCTTTCCTGAAATAGAACTTGAGCATGAATATGATCCTGATCTCCCACTTGGTGATTCAATTTTACTTCCTGATTCAATAATGACTCCGGTGTCTCCACCTGATTTTTCTTTTCCCGTGTCAACATTGGATCCTATACCAATTCATCATGAAATTGAATCACCCATTTTGATGATCATATTGAACTTGACAAATTTTGCAATTTTGAAAGTCCCATGGATAAATTGGCAAGTTCTCATTTTTATGATATTGAGCTCAATGAGATATGTGACCTAGATTCTCAAATCTGTGATCAAGTTCAAATTCCTGAATTATTATTGACTCCTGTTTTGTTACCCGACTTAGGTAATCTTTTAGAGTCAGTTTTGATTCCCATACCTATCATTCCTGAACTTGAATCACCAACATTGAGTCACATTCCATTTTGGGAAACTGATTGTGGACTTGAGTTTCAGCTTATTGATTTGGACCCACTTCCTGAACCTAGCCCGACTCCTGAACCCTTACTTGATTTAAGTTTCTTTCCTGAGTCGGTATTCGTTCCCATACTTACGACGTCCAAGTCAATCATTCCATCTTTTCACACTCCATTTTGGGACAAGGCGGTTGACACAATTGACTCTGAATATAATTATGAATTATGAAAATTTGATGGGGTGAAATTGCTAAAAAATGATCATACATACATTTTAGTGGGTTATACAAGGGAAATTTCTGGTAGGTTCCTCCAAATACTACTTTATCTTGATTGGGTAGCAACGCTTGGCCCAATTAGACCACCACCGGAACCAGCACCTTAAGGTAACTTCTGCCTTCCCTTCTTCTTTTTCATGCATATATGCATTCATTCATACATTGAGGACAATGCATGAGATAAGTGTGGGGGTAGGCCTTACTAACATACTAACATAGTTAGAAACTAACCATATTTTTCTTAATATATATATATATATATATATATATATATATATATATATATATATATATATATATATATATATATATATATAAAGGACAATATTTTGACTTATCTTTTGAAAGAAATCTAAGTTAGTTTTAAGAATTAGGAAAATCATAATTAGGATTTCTAAAAACTTGGTCAAAATAAATAAATTGTTGAATTTTTAGGTATAGGAGAAGAAATTGAATAAGTAATTAGTCTTGATTTTTACCTTAATGAAATATGCATACCTAATACATATCTAGGATTCTAAGACAAAGATTCTTGTGCCCTATAATAAATAATAATAAAAAATAAAAAAAAGAAATTCACTGATTAAGCTGGATACATGTGCCTCAAGAAGCATAAGTATTCACGCCTAAAGGTGATTTTATGAAATACAGCCCTTAGTTTTGTGGCCTAGTTCACTCGAATCCTTAAGTCCGCAGGGTGTTTTCTCACCCGGTGCCCTAAAGCCGACCGGTTTGGGAGCCACCGACTTTAAGTTCGCTACATGGGTGGATTAGAAAGCCTAAGGAAACTAAGAAAAATTACTTTTATATGTACTAACACATCTAATAGTCAATTAGTTAGGTATGAGGGCCTCAAGAAGCCTTGATACTTACACGAAAAAAAATTAGATGAGTTATACATATTAAAAAAAAGAGAGAAAAAAATAATCATAATAATAATAAAGAGGCATGAGAGTCCAAGTTAAGGAATTCCTAGTAAAAATTCATAAGGATGCATATGATTTTTGGAAACGAAAAAGACTATATAACAATTCAATTTTGACCCTTACCTAAAAAGGAAAACAATTTACTTTATAAAGACTAAGTTTAAGAATAAATAAAAATGATAATCCTAAAACTTATAGACTACTTAGTCTCTTCAAACGTGTTTCAAATATTTTCCTTTTTATGGATTTTGTGGGTGTAATCCGCTGAAAACCCTCACGAGACAACACTCGTTCTTTAGGGTAACCTAGGGGTTGAACGGCTTGTTGCACATGCTAAGTGCAACCGTGATTCCTACGAAAGTGAGTTAGATAGATTAATTTTTGTTTTCTTTTTCTTTTTCTTTTTGATTTTTACTCGAGCACGAGCAAAAGATAAGTGTGGGGGTGTGATTGGTAGTGAAAAGTGCATTTTTATCATTACATTCACCATCACATTTTCATATTTATTCCTATAATTCTGCACATTTACTAATATTTTATTATTTATTGTGTGCAGGCCTTGAGAAATAAAAATAAAAGAATAAAGCCTTAAAAGAAGCCCAAAAGCCCATATCCAAGCCCAAGTGAAAATTTGCAATTATCAAATGTCAAAGTTGCAATTATCAATTGCAAGAATTGCAAATATTAAAAGAAGAGTAAAGGGATGGACTTCTACTAAATCCTAAATGCTTGCAGGATGAGGATAAAAAGAGTGCAAGAGATGAAATTCGTTTAAAAGATATGGGAAGATTTGAGATCTAGGGTAACTTGCTTCCCAAGTTATCCCGAAAATCCAAAATAAAGAGTCGAGATACAACTTCCAGAAGAATCAAGCCTGATGGACGGACCAGGGGAGGCCACGCGCCAAAGCGCGTGGCCAGCCGCCACAACTTGGCCGCGAAAACGCGGCCCAAGCCGCATTTCCGCGGCAATCAGGATGAGCCAGAGTAACAGCTTTCGTGGAGGAGTCGTTCTGGGACTCTACTTCCTTCTGCACCTATAAATACCCCTGCAGAGCAACCGTGAAGGGCGTCCAGCACAGTACAGGGCCAAAAGTTAGGGTTTTTAGGCTTTCTTCTAGTTTGTAGTTAGGTTTCTATTTTTCTTTTGTAATTTCTATTTTTTTAAGAGAGAGAGAGCCTATGTTGAGCGTGACACCGATGTACCCTCCTCTTTTCTGCCATTGATTAAAGCAATAAAGGTAATATTTTTCTTATGTTCATTGTTTTACTTTTCTTTTTGTTTTCTTTTCCTTTTCTATTTTATCTCTGTGGTTGTTGATGAGCATGCAAGTGATTTCCGAAGCGAAAGTATAACGAGTCTTAGCGAGTGCCAACGATACTTCATGGAGATGTTCTCCTCCTCAAGGTCCGTATCACTTCATTCTTACCCAGCTTGATGATATAATGCGAATAAGGGACTGAGCTCAATCCTATGGTTTATGCGTTGAACGCCTCCTAAGCAAGGTAGAACATGTAAGGTTTTCACGTATTTTCTCAACCAAATTAAGGTAAGTGTTCCTTTCTTTTCTCTTATTTTTGTAGATTAAATCACCATCTACCAACTCTTTCTTTCCTGACTCATTGTAAATACTGCTTTCTTTCTAAACTAACTTTAACTAATATTTTCTTATTTTCCTTTAATAACTAAAAGAAGAATTTTTAGAGAACTTACTTAAACGCTTCCATCGCTAGTCCCTCCCTGAGGATCACGACCCGCATAGCGATTACTACCGCGGATTAGAATTGAGCACCTTGCACATCTTTACTTCTAAAATCTAATATTCTATATTTTGTGTGCAGGTAAAAACTCAATCAATTTTCAATACTAGAAGATAAAGTGGAGCATGCAATAGATGTGCGGGGTGAGGCTACACTAGCATGGCAAACTGATTAGTCTACGATTATGCATTATTATATCACATTTCTCCACCAATTTATGAATAAATTGTCGGTCTAAATTGTGTTTTTGTCTTTATTGCAGGTAAATCTAAAGTTCAAGGGCAAAGGAGTAATAAGAGCCTAATTAAACCCAATTAAGGGTAATTAAATCCGCATTACTTGGAGACCAAGCAAGGGATCATCTAGAAGATACATCGAACCTAGACTCTTGCGCACGTCAGACGAATATTCGGAGGAAATTACTAGAAATGGAATATACCAGGAAGCTACTGGAGACAAGGCGGATCCGCGCACCAAAACCAGGGATTTAACTCATTGGAATTGCCGAGAAAACGCGGCAAATGCCGAGCTTCCGCGGCACTTTTGTGGGCCTACGCGTCGATTTTCGACGCGTGGCCCCGTCTCGTCTTCCATAGGCTTCCTTCGTCTATAAAAACCCCTGCATAGGTCCAGAACGAGGCAGCTCTTCATTTTTAGGAGTAGGTTCTGATTCTAGGAGAAGTTTAGTGTAAGTAGGTGCTCTTCATTTCTCTTGTATTTTCATTTCTTTTTAGATCATTGTAGTAGGGCTGAGAGATTCATAGAGAGAGAGATAGAGAGGGATTGATGTAATAGATGGTGACAGTCTATGTAAAGGTGCCTCCTTTCTCCTCCATTGTAATCTTCTTCATCTTCTACATGATGTTTTGCTAACTTTTCTTCTCATGGTAATCTAACTACTAACCACTAACCATCTAACCACTTACTTGATAATCCACATGAATCAGGTAGCCTCTACTAAGGCCTTGTTCTTGCAAGAGCCATTGATGGCTCATGATGATGGGTTCTAACATCTAACTTGCTAACTTGCTAACCAAGCTAACTCTCTCTTATTTCATGCTTTCTTTTAATGGTTGATGAGTTAATGCTTGTATTAGCTTGATCTTGATGCATGTTTGATTGTGATGAACCATCTATGTGCCATGCTTTGTATCGTCTCTTGAAGCCAAGGATTAGTGATGGCCGAGGATCAAAATGTGAGGCAACTATTATGAAGAGGTTAGCATGGTTAGTGGAACAATTAGTAGTTAGTAGCCATGAGTTTTCTTTTACCTTATTTTAAAAAGCAATTCTTTTATCTTTTCATCGTTGTTTTCACCGCTTTCTTTGATAGTCTTTGTTTTTATTTTCTTTACTACAAGTTTCTTCTTTTCTATTTTTCTTTCCAAACGACTTCTCTTTGGTTTTTCACATCGACGTTTTCATCGCTCTCCTCACCTACCACATGCTTGTTTTCCTTTTCTTTTCTTTTCACTTGCTTTTTCATTCTTTTAACAAAGAAGAACTGTTAACATAAAACGTGAATAAAAACTGTCAATGCTTCTATCGCCTCCCTTCCCTGTGGATTCGACCCGTTGAGCCAGTGCTACAACGGAAGTATCGAGGATACATTAGCACATTCAAGCTTTTATATTGATTTCACAAACACACATTTTGAGTGCTAGTTCCGCTCCCGATCATCAAATTTTTGACGCCGTTGCCGGGGAGAGCAACGATTTTCAGTTGAGTTAAAGAACTAAACGAGTTTTTTTCTCTGTTGCAGGTTACAGGTTGAAGAAACAGGAAACAAAGCACTGCAGTAATATATAAGTGGCCGTGGGCCTCTTCTCTAGAAAGCAGAGACCAAGTACCCTCGGATTTGCTGCGTTTTCTCGGTCAAAGCCGCGGATCCGCGGCAAAGAAGAGTTGACTACTCACTGTTTTGTGCAGGGTTGCTTGCTTTGCAAAAATACAGCTGCTGCAAATCTTATTTCTTGTATGCTTTCACCAGGATCCTGCTAATAAAATCAATAGTAAAACCTTGGTTGAAAAGTTAAAAATTGATTAGACGTTTGCATTTTTTGGGCATGTGTCTTTTCAATTCATTTACTTTACTGTTGAAGAGTGCTGGAGCAAGGTACGTGCGCATTGCATTTCGAATAGGACTCACTTCTTGGTTGATTTACATCGCTTTGAGTGAACCTTGTTTGCATATATTGTACACTTGCACCAAATTGATTTTAAGGGCATCACTCAATAAACAAGATAAGGTGGGGATTTTATCACCCTTTCCTTAGCCCAAAAATCACCATCCAAGCACTCACAATCCCAAGCTTTTTAATAAAATCTGATAGACGTTGGCCCTAAGGACATCCGGACTCAGTAAGAGATCGGCTGAAGTTGGAAATTGATTTTGATTCATACTCCGGTCTAATCAGTGTCTAAGGCTGGGGATTAAGAGGTTAAGCCTCGAAGATACCGTGGTTTGGCTTAATTAAGGCCCGTTGCTTACGCACGGATACCTCCCACCGTATTTTGCCCCTACCTGGCTGATTAGTTGTGGTCTGATTCAAGTAACAACCTTCTTTGGTTCATCGAACAGTTAGGAGTCGTCTAGGTCCAGGTATCCTAGATAGCTTGTGATTGCTTTTTCTTTTATTGTTTGTTATTTTCATTTTTCGCTTGTGTGATCAGTGAACGTTGTCTGTAATTGTGTATGCAAGAGTGGTACCGAGATCCAAATTCTGCAAGACTTGTTAGGATTTCTACACTTGCACAAACACCACCACCTGACACAATCCCAATAATGGCAAACAACACTTCGCTTCAAGATAAATTCTACCCAATTCGCACTTCACTTCCATCATGCATTCTTCTCCCAGTGACCAATGGAAATAATTTTGAGCTGAAGCCACAATTTATAAACACTCTTCCCCGATTTCATGGCTTAGAATCTGAGGATGCGTATTTCTTCATTTGAGAGTTTGAAGAAGTATGTGTGATGATGAAAATTTCCCAATTGACTGAGGACGCTGTTAGACTAAGATTCATACCTTTTGCGCTGAAAGATATAGCTAAGAAATGGCTTTACAATCTTCCCGCCAGTTCGATTTCTTCATGGGATGATTTTGTAAGAGTCTTTCTTAAAAAGTTTTATCCCATTCACAAGACAGCCCTCATGAGAAAGAACATTATGCAATTCAAGCAAGAATCCAATGAACCATTCTGGAAATATTTTGAACGCTTCAAAGACCTACTAGCCCTATGTCCTCATCACGGCATAGAGAAATGGCGTCAGTGCCAAATTATCTATGACGGACTTGATTACCAAATGAAGACACTGTAAAACACCTAGAGGGGGGTGAATAGGTGTAAATGCTAATCTAGAAACTAAATGCGCTAAATGCGGAAGCTTAAACAAATTTTGCAAACACACTTAGTACAACACACAAGTGTAGCCGAATTCCCCGTGAAGGGCTCTGGACTAACTCCTCTTGATTCCCCTAAATATGGGTTGAGGTGCTATATGAAGCTCTTGTGGTTAAGTACAAGTGAGTCACACACACAAGCAATCCAAGCATATAAGAGATATAGCAATATGAACGATGCAAGGCAACACAAGCAATATGAATGATATGGTAATATGAATAATGCAATGCACAAATAAAGAGAGAGAGAGAGGGTTAGAGAGACAATGGATCAAACGCTAACAACAAGATATGTTTCGAGGTTCGAGCCCCTAGTTCTACATCCCCGCCTTCACCACCGTGAAGGATTTCCATTCCACTATCTCCCACCGAGGGAACGTCCACCGAGGAGGATTTATTACAACAATAGGAGTACCGAAATCCTCTCTCAAACACCGCCTCACAACCGAGGGGTAGGCCCGTCGCCAATACAACAACCAACACCTCTACCGAAGAGGGTTTACAAACCAAACTCCACCTCTCACTAGAGGGAGCAAACCACAAGCCTCAACCTCTACCAAAGAGGGAGCAAACCAATACCACTCCGATTAACCTCTACCAAAGAGGGATACACAAATACATGGAGGGTTTACAACAAGTGGTTACAAAGACCACAAACTATCTCTTTTTCCACAAAACAAGATCCTAATAGAATAGGATAGAAGATATAGCTCAAGTGTGGAATCAAGGTGTTTTTGGAAAGCAAATCACAAAGAAAAGCTACTTGGGAAATCTCTTATAGATGATAGAAATGAAAATCCAAAACAATATCCCCAAAACTAGTTTTCTTTGATTTTCCAAAACCCTTGAAAAATAATAAAGATGAAATCTTTGAAGCTCTAAAACACTTTTTAAAACTTTAAAAATACTTCAGAAAAGTAGGAATTTTTTCTCTTGAAAATCTTAGTTAAAAACACCAAGCAATGGGGTATTTATAGCCCCAAAACAAAACTAGCCGTTAGGCTGATCTGGCAGCCTGACAGGCCTAGCGGTCGGCCGGCCGGCCGACCGCCAACGGTCAGAAATGTGACCGTTGGGGCAACCCGGTCGACTGCACGGCCGACCGCCCAGATACAGAGAGCAAACTCTCTGATCTGGTCAGCCGCTCGGCCGACCGCCCAGATATAGAGAGCAAAGCTCTCTGGTCCGGTCGGCCGACCGGCCCTGTGTCTGCCAAACGTGCACAAGCCTGTGCACATCAGTCGACCGCAAGGGTCAACCGGCCTTTGGTGCGGTCGACCCGTGCGGTCGACCGACCTGGCCTGTCAGCCACAGTCTGGGTCAGAAACTTGGTCAGAAAAACAGTTAAACATATTTCTAAAAATCTTTTAAGTCTTTGTAAAAATACCCAAAAATAGTTTTATCATTTTGCATTGATACATAAACATGTGATAAAAAATTTAGCTCAAATATCAAGCATATGGAACTATTTTTGTGTTTTAACATTTTTACCAAAACTAAAACTTGTATTTTATCAAACTTGGATTTTTCAATACATGAATAGGATAGTCAAAATAAGTTTGTCTAAGAAGTTAAGCATGCATGTATAGAATGAATCTACTATACATAAACCAATTAAACTTGTTTTGATCAACTATTCATGAAAACCAATATCAAAACCAAAACGTGTATGTGTATTGTGCACTTGAGCATATCAACTATACTTATCTTTACAAATGGATCTAAACACACTAAACTATGGATACCTAAGTCTTCTTGACGATCTTCATCTTCAAGTCGATTCGGTCCAAACTCCATGATCCAACGAGCAAGGCTATGTATGATCTTGATGCTCGGGCCCTAGAATCATCATGTGAAAGCTTCCAAACTCCTCTTTTTGAAGCAATCACCAACTAATATCTTGTTACATGATATGAAACTAAAATCACAAGATTATTAGTAAACATAACTATATGAGTTAATCATCATCAAAACTAGAGAGGAAGGCCTCCGGGCCAACAACCTCCCCCTTTTTGATGATGACAAAACTCATGGAGTTATATATGCATGGATTAAAGTTAAGCCTCAAAGAAGCTCCCCTTAACTCATGCAAAAACAAATAAGCAATAAATATGCAATGATATATATGAAACATGAAACATGCATAGATATGTATAAACATTAAAAAGGCTCTAGATGCCAATTAAATGTTCAAAAATAAAACATGCTCTAGATACCAATTAAAATTAAACTAAATTAAACTTAATATATGCAAAAACATAAATATGCATATATAAACTAAATTAAACTCAAAATCTTTCTCCCCCTTTTTGTCAATCATCAACAAGGGGTAAATAATCAAAACAAAACAAAATCTTCTCCCCTTTTTAATACAAAGAAACAATCATCAATAAGGGGTAAAAGCAAAACCAAATCAATAAATTTTTCTCCCCCTTTTTGTTCGAAACTATGAATCAATAAAGGGTTAATAAAGACAATGTTCTCCCCCTTTTTGTCTAAAGCAAAAACAAAAACCAAATAGGGGTGACAATCAATTAGGGTACCAATTGAAAATATGTCAAAGTAGCATCTTGATACCAATTGAAAGTAAACATAAATCAATCAACAAATGGTATATGCAATATACATTCATGAAGAGGAAGATGTGAAGCTTCCCTACATAGATACATTACATGAAAGAGGGATGACAAGCCCTAATTCACATAACGTATACTATGCAATGCATAAGAGGAGATGTGAAGTTCCCCCTACACACGTGTACCACATAAAGAAGAGATTGTCAAGCTCTTCAATACAAGATACACTCATCATGAATCTATATGTAGAAGAGATGTTAAGCTCTCCTTGCATATAGGCAATACAAATCAAAACATTTTGACTATTTTCTTTAAACCAAATTTTGATATACCAATTTTTAAAACATTCAAATAAACATCTTGATATCAAAAGAGAGTATTTTTCTTTTTAAGTATATGATATCAATTTAAAATTTTTTTTTATTTTCTATCATAAAGCAAGGGAGTGAAAATATAAATACCAATTGTAAATATGAAAATCAAATTTTCTCCCCCTTTATGAAATACCAACAAAACACATGCATAGGCTTGAAATAAGATACCAATTGAAAATTGAATCAATTGAAACAAAAATTGAAACACAAGCTTAGCATAAACAAAAACATATATATGTATGAAAAATAGATACCAATTGAAATTGATATTCTTTGAAATGCAAGCATACATATATGAAAATATATATGAGTATACAATAGAAGTCAAAATTGATACCAATTGAAAGAATCCAATGATACCAATTGAAACAACAATAATGATCAAGTGTATACATCATATAACTACCACCCAACCATGTTCAAGTTTAAAATGATTTTCACTATAAGGCATACATAAGCATGATCTCCCATCCAACCTCCCATGGAAGGTAGGGGTTTTGAAAAATAGATTTAAAAATAAAGTGTGTTTGAAAAACTCTACCAAAATGAAGAATACCGTAACTAGTTATATGAAAAATTTGTAAACTAGTACGAAATCCTTCAAGCAAGGAACAAAACAAAATTATTTTTCATGAAACAAGAAATCCACATGATAATCAACACTCATGATCAATTAAGCATAAATATGACTCATGAAAACAAACACATGAGTAAACAATAAATGTGAGTGTACAAATACAATGTGAAGATCATAATCATGAAAATATAGACATTAAGCTCAATATTCCTTGAAACAAGAAAACATGAAAAACATCAAAACTATTTAATATTCAAGGTATATGTATGTTCTATACAAATTAAAATATACATACATATCTAAACACAATGAGTCCACAAAGATATATGCATGAAGGCACGTGGCTCAAAAGGATGTATATGTATAAACAATAATTTGGATAAAATGGACATATACATGAAGTTAAACATAAACACATATAAAACTTAATTTAAAACAAATTTCATTTCAAGGTATATGTATGATTTGTCAACACAAAAAGTATACATACATATCCCTAAACACAATTTGAGTCTATAATAAAGATTTGCATGAAAAGCAAATGACTCAATGGGTATACATGTATATCTAATAGTTTAGACAAGATAGACATATACATGAAATGAAAACTCATATACATAAAACAAATCCAAATATAGGAATACAAGTTTAAAATGCATGGATCATCAAAACTAGACTATACTAGCACATCTAATGGGTTCAAATAAGCATTCAAGCACAAACATATATAGATTTATTTGTGGCCCACTATATGCACAAATATATACCTAGTCTTAATGAAAACTAACATTTAAACTAGTAATCAAGGCATGAAGCATTAAACAAAATAAAATTCATCATGATAAATAAAAACATGATTATTATGCAAATTCATATGTTATTAAACCTATGATAAACATGATAGCTAAACAAACGGTGAGAACACAAAATAATAGTCCATATTAAACATGGGTGTCTCAAATACTATACATGTATATCAAGAGTCTAATAATCATGGCATTTACAAAATAATCTATAAACAACAAATCATGCTATAAACAATGAACATGAAAAGCATGCAAACATAAATAAGGAGTAAGAGACCGTTACCAAAACCTATGAGGCAACTCTCCATATCTCCAAAACATGGTGGTCTTCCCACCAAACCTCCCTTGAAAGTGATGCATCCAAATGATTTCCATGAAGCTCGGAACGCATCCACTCTAAGGTACCGCTACTCTCACGTCATGTGAGAGCCCACACCTACATCAAACATAAGAGGGTGATCTTTGGTACCCATATCTTATTGGGTCCATGGGGGTTAGTATCATTCCTAACCCAAACAAATTTATTTGCTAAATTACAATCATGTATACGATCAAAACAAAATTTAGCAAGGTGGCCCTTACGTCCACAATGTGTACAAGTGTACACATGAGCATACAAGTGATGATGGTGTCCGTGTGGAGCATGTGTATGCCGTGATGGGTGTGCATGAATAATAGATGGAACTTGTTTCTTTCGAAACAAAGATTCCAAACGTGTATGTCCAACAACACATTGGCTCAAAGTGGAGCCCAAACAATCAATACTCTTCTTAAGCATGGATATATCATTGTTAATCAAAGAAGAAGTGTGGCATGCAATGGGTGTGCTAGATGGAACTACCTTAGCATGGCAAACATGTGCATCAATTTTATTTTGCAAAACAATATTTTTCTTTAAACACACATCTAAATCTTTTGAAATAGAAATAATTTTTGTTTTCAAAGATTCATTTTCTTTTACAACAAAATCAACTTCTGAAGACAAGTTTTCATTTTTCTTTAAAATAACATGGCAATCATTTTTATTTTTCAACAAATCATTTTCTTTTAATGCAAGTTCAAGTTGAGATTTCAATGAATCCCTATCATTAGAAATCTCCTCTTTCTCTTGCAAAACCATGTTAAGCTTAGAAGACAAATTCTCGTTTTCTTTATTTAAAGCACAAGTCTTCTTTTTCAAAAAGTTGTATTTTTCCAATAATTTTTCACACACAATTGATAGTTCTTCATTCAAGGCATGGGCATCGACATAATCATTTGAAGAACTAGCACAATCATCACTATCTAGTTGAGATTCCAAAAGTACCTCAAGGAAGTCATTCCCTTGGACCATGAAGCATTGAGAATCGGATTCTCCACTAGACTCCTCCAGTTGTATTGGCAATTGAAGCTTGGAGGTGGTGGTTAACAACATATTCCACACTGCAAATGCGGAATCAAAGTTAGAAGCAAGCATAAGATATTCTTTATTTAATGTGCTTCTAATGGCCTCAAGGGCTTGTGCATTGGCCCCTATATGCTTGCGGTCACCAAGATAACATCTCTTGGTAGCGGCAAGGAAAACATGCAAACCTAGGGTCTTTAGGTACATGGACATCCTATACTTCCAAACAACAATGTTGGAAGGGTCAAAACTAGGTGGGGTCATGAAGTCCATGGTAAACTGTATGAGTGTGCAAGCAAGCAAATGCAAACAATAGATTAGCAAATAAAGGATCTCACTCTTAGGATGTTAAGCCTAAAGTATCAGGAGCGTAGGCTCTGATACCAATTGTAAAACACCTAGAGGGGGGTGAATAGGTGTAAATGCTAATCTAGAAACTAAATGCGCTAAATGCGGAAGCTTAAATAAATTTTGCAAACACACTTAGTACAACACACAATTGTAGCCGAATTCCCTATGAAGGGCTCTGGACTAACTCCTTTTGATTCCCCTAAATATGGGTTGAGGTGCTATATGAAGCTCTTGTGGTTAAGTACAAGTGAGACACACACACAAGCAATCCAAGCATGTAAGAGATATAGAAATATGAACGATGCAAGGCAACACAAGCAATATGAATGATATGACAATATGAATAATGCAATGCACAAATAAAAGAGAGAGAGGGTTAGAGAGACAATGGATCAAACGCTAACAACAAGATATGTTTCGAGGTTCGAGCCCCTAGCTCTACATCCCCGCCTTCACCACCGTGAAGGATTTCCAATCCACTATCTCCCACTGAGGGAACCTCCACCGAGGAGGATTTGTTACAACAATAGGAGTACCGAACTCCTCTCTCAAACACCGCCTTACAACCGAGGGGTAGGCCCGTAGCCAATACAACAACCAACACCTCTACCGAAGAGGGTTTACAAACCAAACTCCACCTCTCACTAGAGGGAGCAAACCACAAGCCTCAACCTCTACCAAAGAGGGAGCAAACCAATACCACTCCGATCAACCTCTACCAAAGAGGGAACACAAATACAAGGAGGGTTTACAACAAGTGGTTACAAAGACCACAAACTATCTCTTTTTTCACAAAACAAGATCCTAATAGAGTAGGATAGAAGATATAGCTCAAGTGTGGAATCAAGGTGTTTTTGGAAAGCCAATCACAAAGAAAAACTACTTGGGAAATCTCTTGTAGATGATAGAAATGAAAATCCAAAACAATATCCCCAAAACCTAGTTTTCTTTGATTTTTCAAAACCCTTAAAAAATAATAAAGATGAAATCTTTGAAGCTCTAAAACACTTTTTAAAACTTTAAAAACACTTCAGAAAAGTAGGAATTTTTGCTCTTGAAAATCTTAGTTAAAAACACCAAGCAATTGGGTATTTATAGCCCCAAAATAAAGCTAGCCGTTAGGCTGATCTGGCAGCCTGACAGGCCTAGCGGTCGGCCGGCCGACCGACCGCCAACTGTCAGAAATGTGACCGTTGGGGAAACCCGGTCGACCGCACGACCGACCGTCCAGATACAGAGAGCAGACTCTCTGATTCGGTCGGCCGCTCGGCCGACCGCCCAGATACAGAGAGCAAAGCTCTCTGGTCTGGTCGGCCGCCCGGCCGACCGGCCCTGTGTCTGCCAAACGTGCACAAGCCTGCGCACGTCGGTCGACCGCAAGGGTCGACCGGCCTTTGGTGCGGTCGACCCGTGCGGTCGACCGACCTGGCCTGTCAGCCACAGTCTGGGTCAGAAACTTGGTCAGAAAAACAGTTAAACATATTTCTAAAAATCTTTTAAGTCTTTGTAAAAATACCCAAAAAATAGTTTTATCATTTTGCATTGATACATAAACATGTGATAAAAAATTTAGCTCAAATATCAAGCATATGAAACTATTTTTGTGTTTTAACATTTTTACAAAAACCAAAACTTGTATTTTATCAAACTTGGATTTTTCAATACATGAATAGGATAGTCAAAATAAGTTTGTCTAAGAAGTTAAGCATGCATGTATAGAATGAATCTACTATACATAAACCAATTAAACTTGTTTTGATCAACTATTCATGAAAACCAATGTCAAAACCAAAACGTGTATGTGTATTGTGCACTTGAGCATATCAACTATGCTTATCTTTACAAATGGATCTAAACACACTAAACTATGGATACCTAAGTCTTCTTGACGATCTTCATCTTCAAGTCGACTCGGTCCAAACTCCGTGATCCAACGAGCAAGGCTATATATGATCTTGATGCTCGGGCCCTGGAATCACCATGTGAAAGCTTCCAAACTCCTCTTTTTGAAGCAATCACCAACTAATATCTTGTTACATGATCTGAAACTAAAATCACAAGATTATTAGTAAACATAACTACATGAGTTAATCATCATCAAAACTAGAGAGGAAGGCCTCCTGACCAACAGACACTCCTTGAAACCATGTGCCAAGAGGAATTTTTAAAGAAAGATGAGAATCACGGGTGGGATCTCTTTGAAGCCTTAGCCGAAAAAACAATTCAGTGGGAGTCATGTCCTGAGAAACCCACTCTCACCACTTCCAGAACCGGTATGCATTCAATAGAATCCTCTATAGCTGCTGAGGCTAAAATAACACAACTGATGAAGAGGATAGAACTGCTTGAGTCAAGGGAACATTCTGCTGTAAATCAGGTCAACCCACCACCTGTGGTCAAACCGGGTTGCACCTATTGCCATGATCTCAATCACGTATTCGAGGAGTGTCCTGTATACCAGTCTCAAATGTATCAGGAGAACACGAATGCTGCTTATACCAGACCCCACCACAATCCATACTCCAATACGTACAATCCAGGATGGCGAAACCATCCAAATTTTTCCTAGAGTAAGTCTGGTCCTGAGCAACCTAGGCAACCATTTCTAAATCAATACCCTTCTCAGTCTCACCCATCCAGTTTCAACCAGAATCCACCAAATTTTCACCCATATAAGAGTCCACCACAATTCCAGTCTTATCAAAGTCCACCACCTTACCAAACAAATTGCCAACCTACATATCAACAACATCAACCCCAGAGTAATTCAGACAAGAGAATATCAGAGTTGAAAAATGATAGAAACCCTATCAAAAACCCAGCACCAGGATATGAATAAATTACAGGTCCAGATAGGGCAATTGGCTAATTCTTTAAATGAGAGACAAAAAGGTATGCTACCAAGCCAGCCAGTGCCCAATCCAAAAAATCATTTCCCTCTGCATGAAGTTGAAGACATGGGCCCCAGTCAATGCAATACTATTCATATTCTGAGATCCGGGAAGCGGGTAGATAACAAGGTTTCTAATCAACCCACCAAATCAGTGTCAAAATCAGTGTCCAAACCTCCTGTTCCAGTGCAACCAACTCAAGACAATCCATCTTCCAGTTCTGAGCCATCAACTTCCAAAGACAAAGGGAAAGAAAAGGTAGATGAGCAACCATACAAGCCTATAGTACTATTTCCAAATAGGCTAGCAAATCACAAGCTGAATGCTCATATGGAGGAAATCAGAGAAATATTTAACCAGGTCCAAATCAATGTACCTCTTTCTTGATGCAATACAACAAGTTCCATCATATGCAAAATTTTTAAAGGAAATGTGCACCAAGAAGAGGAAAACACAAGTCCCTAAGAAAGTCTTCCTAGCTTCAAACATCAGCGATTGCTCACTGGGCTAATTCCTATGAAATACAAGGACCCAGGGAGCCCAACCATCTCTTGTATCATAGGATAGACTACCATCAATAGGGCATTACTTGATTTTGGAGCTAATATCAATCTCCTTCCCTTTTCTGTGTATCAACAACTAGGGTTAGGCGACCTCCGTCCGACCAAAGTTACGATACAATTGGTAGATCGTTCTGCGAAGATTCCCAAAGGGGAGGTCAATGATGTCCTTGTCAGAGTTGGGGAGTTTATCTACCCTGTTGATTTCATAGTACTTGAGACACAAACTGTGTCTAACACCAATCATAGGGCTCAAACACCTGTTATCCTGGGACGACCATTCCTCGCTACTGCAAATGCCATCATCAATTGCAGGAATGGATCCATGAGGTTAACTTTTGGTGACATGACTCGAGAAATGAATGTCTTCAGCATAGACAAACAACCTCACAAGACAAAGATCACACATTTGAGGTAAATTTTGTTGGAAACAATTGTGAGGAAGAAAGTGAGGATTCAGAAGATAAGTTGCTGTTTCTTAATAAATTATTTCAAAATGAATGCAACCATCTTGATGTGGAAGATCCGAATGTTCGAGTACCATTTAAAATGGGAAAATTTGATTTGGATATCTTCACTTTCAAAGAGCCAACAAAGAGTGTATTCCATGAGGATATAATTCATGAACCTCCAATTGACATACTTTTTGAAGACCTCTTCAAAGATGAACTCATGTCTCTAGATGAACCAACTCGAGATGTTTTGATTAATGGCACATATCCAGGGAAAGTGTTGACCTTAGCTTTGAGGAAATATACGAGGCTGAGTTGGAATTTCTTGGCATTCAGAATAAAGAAGTTTCAAAGGAGAAGAGTAGTGATGGTGGCAAGTTTTTTAAAGAGCATTGTGGTGATATGAGGATGAACCGTCTTAAGCAATTGAAACTGGGGACGCCAAAGACTCAAATAACAATACAACTCGTTTCCCAACTGAGCCCTATTAAACGGACCCATTGGAATGATGGGAAACGGGCTGGAGGGATACGACCGAAAGAAGTCTAGGTGGTGAGGATACTTCATGTACATTTTCCTTGTAAATTATTTTGGGACCCTTTTGTAAATTAAAAATAATAATAATAATAATAATAACGATAAAAATAAAATTTTCAAAAATTTTGGACTTTAGTGCTAATTGGCACCAAGAGTCCCACTTCTTCATACCCCCCTTTTCAAATAAACTAGGTTTGTGTAAATATCCAATTTCACCTAGGGTCATATTGGGATTTCAACCTTTTCAACTCCCTATAAATTCTATCTACCCTGACTCTCTCTCCTAAAACCCCAAACGCATATCAGATCTGAAACCATCTCCTCAAGTGCCGCCCTCAGAAATTTTTTTTCCTTCTTAGCCTCTGCCTGTCTGCCGCGTTTGCGCGACATGGGCCGCGGATCCGCGGCTTTACTGTCCTTGCTGGAGCGCCGTCAAGTCTTTGGCCGTCGATTTTCTCTGCTAGTGGCCGATCTGGTGCTCGATCGTCCAAATTCCTGATTCTGTGCCCTCTGCAAACCCGAATTTAAATTCCCCCCATGAATTCCGGGGGCGGTTTGATTTTCCATCTCCCGATCTATTATTTTGATCTATATTGTTAAGCATGGCACCAAATTTGTTTGTTGAGAAGGATTTTGCTAAAATTTTCTGTGATCGCAATGGGTACGGGCATATTTTTATTGATAGGATTCGTGCATGGGATTGGTACTCACTTGTCTATGATAACTCTGATAATGATGCATTTTATTGTCCTGAGTTAGTAACATCATTTTATAATTCAATTGATCATGCATCAGTTAATTTTGAGACATACCAATTCACGGTCCACATGCCCTTAGGTGACATCTTCATCACGATTCCTCTCCTTGAGGAAATCACTCATTTCCCTAATTACCCCCAACATAGCGACCCCCTTCCACTCATTAATTACATGACCATTATGGGGGCTCGCTGCACTGAACAAGACGGCGGGCTAAAGGCCAGTACCACTTTCCGCAATGTGCATTGCGTTGGACGATGGATCCAACGCAACATTCTAGGTCTGGACTATACCACATCTTTTAACCGCCCTGTGTTACAGATTATTCACGACCTAATGACTAGGCAACACACGGTCTGTCTCAACAAGACCATCTTCCATGCCATAATTACCAACTCCTCACGCACCCGGGGTGCTAAACACTCACATGCCATTCTGATTACGCGTCTGTGTAGGACTTTCCTACCGGACGCTGTATTTGACACTTATAACCGGGTGTTGTTACACATGAGAGACCCACTAGTGCTTACAATAGTTGCTTACATGCGGTCTGGACCCCTAGTGTCCAGCCAGAAGACGTGCCAGTGGAGTCCTCTTCTGAGGAGAGTTTACATGAGGAAGATGAGCCCGAATTCTGACACCAGGACCCCCTACGGACTCACGTACCTTCATGTCCACCATTTGGCGGGGCATGAAGAAGATTTTTAGGGGCCAAGTGCGGCTGAGGAAGCGAGTGGAGGAGCAATCCTCTAGACTAGATCGTATTGAGGCCGGCCTGCAGCGTTCACAGTCGGCTGGACCCAGCACCACCGCTGGTCCAAAACGACGACGGGGGTGATTTTGTTCCTTTACCTATTTCATGCATATTTTATCTTGCATGCATTGAGGACAATGCATGAGATAGGTATGGGGGAGTAGATACTAACTTAGGATTTTTTTTATTTTCTTTTTAGGATTTTTATTTTCTTTTTTTTAGAATTTTTATTTTCTTTTTAGATTTTTTCTTTCTTTTTAGATTTTTCATTTTCTTTAGATAGATTTTACCTTTCTTTTTAGATTTTCATTTTCTTTAGATTTTACATTTTCTTTTTTAAAAAAAAATATTTCAAAAAATTAAAAAAATAAAAAAAAAAAAAAAAAAAATAAAAGAGAAAATTTTGATCCATTTTTAAAGAATCAAACTTGATTTTAGGGATTAAGGAAACTCTTAACTAAAATTTCTTAATATAAGTCGAAAAGAGGAGTTTTGTTGGATTTTTAGGTTAAGTGAAAAAGGATAAGAAAGATAGCTAGATTTTAATTCTTTCTTTAGCATATATACATTAAACATACTGAGGAATTAATCAAAGACTTAGTGATTCTATTTACATATATATATAATAAAAAGAAAAAAAGGAAAAAAATATAAATATAAAGAAATAAATAAATAATTACTTAGCCACTAATTAAGCTGGTTAGCTGTGCCTTAAGAAGCATGGCCAGTCACACCTAAAGGTGGTTAAGTCCTTAGTATTCGTGGCCTAGTTTACTCGAGTCCTCGAACCTTAAGGATGTATCTTCATCTGGTGCCCTAAGACCGACTGGTTTGAGAGTCATCGGTAAGAGGCTCGTTACATGGGCAAATTAGAAAGCCTAAGGAAGCTAAGGAGGTGTAAATAAATAAATAGATAAATAAAAAAATAATAATAATATTGTATATATTAGTAAATAAATGATCTTTAGTCTAAGAAAAATCCTTCATATTTATAGATGTATTATATACTAGGTTAGATGCAAAATCCGGTCTTCGCTCTATTCCTTAGAAACTTAACCTAAGTTGAAGACAAAACTCTAAATAGAAACTTATATAAAGAATGATGAGTTTAGGGTAACCTGAAACCTATAGATCAAGTGAAGTTCTTGAAAAATATGGATAAAAAATTTCTCACTAACATTTTTCTCATTTCTTTATGGATTTTATGGGTGCAATCCGCTGAAAACCCTCAGGAGACAACACTCCTCCTCTAGGGTAACCTAGAGGTTTAACGGCTTGTTGCACGTGCTCAGTGCAATCGTGTCACCTACGAAAGTGGTTCAATAATTTAGCTAGGATTTTTTCTTTTTTCTCTTTTTGCTCGAGGACGAGCAAAAGCTAGGTATGGGGGTGTAATTGTCATTCATTTTTGCATCATTTTTCACATCCATATCATGCATTATGTAAATAAAAATAAGCTTTTACTCTTTTTCTCTCTAAATTTGCAGGTCCACCATTAATGGACAGGAAGGCCCATAATCTATGGAATTATCAAGGATTAATGGGATTAATTAAAAGCCAAAAGAAAAGCCCAAAAGTCAAGCCCAGATCTGGAGTCGTCCACGCATATTCCCAGCCTTCTAGAAGATCTAACGTGGCCAACAGACTCCAACAGAACGGCAAAAGAATTCGTTGGTGCAACGGCCAAGATTCTGCCGCGGAAACGCGGCTCTGGCTGCGGATCCGCAGCAGGAATCTGGCCGTTGAGCCAGCGATTTGATCCAACGGTCTAGATTTTGGAGCCTCATCCTCTGGTGCCTATAAATAGACCGAGGACCTCTGCGAGAAAAGGGGAGGAGAAACTTGGAGAGAAGAGCTTGTATTTTGAGAGAGTTGTAGGGATTTTCTCTAGTTTTTTTTGTGCTCTTGTAATCTTCTTCTTCCTCCTAGAAATTCTACAAAAGAGAGAAAGAGAGAGTGTGAGAGCTTGTAATTAAAGGGGTGACAACTTTAAAGCAAGGATTTATCCATCTTTCTTCTCATCTTTGCAAATTCTAGTGCTTTACTTTCTTACTTTACTTTCTTCAAGCTTTACTTTCATTGCATTTTATTCTACTATGAATTGTTATTTTCTTTCCATTGCAATGTCTAGCTAACCTTCTAACATGACTAGCTAACCACTAACTTTGCTAACTTCTAACTCTTAGGTGATTGCTAACTTTTAATCTTGCAATTTTGAGTCTCTTTCATCCCCAATGAAGATGAGTTACTTTCATTCTTGGCTAATACTTGTTGTAATTCCATATGATTCATGTGAGCCTCATTTAGAGCCTTATCTTTAGAACAAGTGCCTTGATGGAACATGGAGATGGATCACCTAACTTTGCTATTAGTTTGTAGTACAATTTTCTTACTTCAATGCTAGCTTGAGTATGGCCTTGAATGACTAATGAATCTTGTATCTTCCTCCTTAGCATCCCCTTGAGTGACACTCCTTGATTCGACCATTGAAAGTCTATCTCGGGAGCCGATGAATTAATGAGGCTACAAGCCAAGACCGAGAAGAACACTCATCTTCCAAGTGGGAAAGTATTAGACCAACAAGCAAGACAAACCCTTGCCGATGAATCAACATGAGACATGCATCTGTTGGCCCAAGGTTACAATCACCCATGTTTAGTGTGTTTTGATGATTACAAAACATATTAGTTATTTGTACTAATATTGCTTATTGTTTAAGTGTGTTTCAGGGTTCTAACTCTACTAAAAGGTTTACACTCTAAAAGAAAGTGTTTTAGACTCAAGACAACTCAAAGTGGGCTCAAGACTCAAGTGTTTAAGATCATATGGTGAAAAGCCCTTCTTGAAGAACTTGAAGTCTTTAGAACCAATGTAAGAGTTAGAATGTTAAAGTTTGAGTGTTGGATATTGGCTCTAGGATACACACACACACACAAAATTTGGTTTTGTTAAAATGTGTGTTTTGTATTTAAGTTTTCATGTTTTAAATTAGGTTTCATGCCTTAAAAATATACTTACATGACTCTATATTTTACAAAACTAAATACCTTGTTTATATACCCCTACTAGCATATTACTTAAGTTTCCTAAAGTCAAAAATTATTTTGCAAAAATTTTCAAGTCAAAAATACCCTATTTTTCCTGTTTCAGGCTGACCGGCCGACCGGCCCGGTCGACCGGCCACTGTGCCTGGACGTGCACGTCTGTGCACGTCCTAACGGTCGACCGGGCAGTCGACCGTCTGAGAGCAGGAGTGCTCTCGGGTTTTCTGGGTCGACCATCCGGTCGACCGCTAGAGAAAGACTAAGAGCAGTTTTGCTCTCGGGTCTTCTGGGTCGACCGGCCGGTCGACCGCAAGAAGACCCGAGCCAGCCGCTCTATGACCAGCTGAGCTGGCGGTCGACCGGCCCGGTCGACCGCCAAGCCTGCTGCTGCCCAACGGCTCTTTCCTCTTTTTTGCAATTCTAAAATCTGTTTTTTGATCTGTTTTTTGGCAGACTTTTACAGGGTTTTTCAGTTCTTTTTCAGAGCAAATAAGCTCTAAATAAATTGTTTTAAACCTATTTTTCTCCCTATAAATAGAGGAGATGACTTTCTTACTAAACACTAAGAAAAATACTCTAGTTTTCAAAGTTTTCAAAAGAGAAAAGAAAAGTGTTTAAGCTCTCCATTTCCAATTCTTTCTTGAGCTATTTTTCAGTTGTGTTCCCTTGCAAAATCATCTCTACAACTGAGTTTTTCTCACTACACTTCATAGAGCCAAAAATCCCTTACTCATTCTATAGTGAAGTTGTAAAAAAAAAAGTGAGAGTGTTGTAAAAGAGTTTGGTGATCTTGTTATGATCACTTTGTTCTTGTTCCTCTTCTTGTTCTTGTGGAGACACCTCTTCGGTAGAGGTTATTGTACTTGGTGGAGCTCGGTGCTCGGGTCTTCGGTAGACCATTGTAAGGTGTCCTCGGTGGATAGTGGAAACCCTTCACGGAGGTGAAGGCGGGGAGTAGGGCGGTGGCTCGAACCTCGAAACAAACATCTTGTGTTTGCGATTGCCTTGTGTCCATTCTTACTTTAAATTTCTATTGCTCTATATTGCCTTCAATTACTTGCTTGTGATTTTGTTTCTTCTTTTGTGCTATTATTCCAAGCTTGTGATACTTGTGATATATTGTGTGCATCTCACTATTCATCCATCATACTTTGCTTTGATCGATCATATCTCATACAACAAGGTTGCATTGCGCACCTCTAACCCATTCAAGGGGAATTGGGAGGAAGGAGTTCAGAACCTCTCACGGGGTATTCGGCTCTTAGTCTTGTTTTGAGAGATCGTTGCATCATTCATCATACTTAGTTTTTTAAAAGATTTTTAGATTAGCAATAACACCTATTCACCCCCCCTCTAGGTGTTTTTCAATTGGTATCAGAGCTTGGACTCTAGGATTTGGTTTAACAACCTTAGAGAGATCCTAATTTTGCTAATCATCTCATTCATATTCACTTAGTAAAAATGGCCGATGGAATTAAAACCCCTCCTAAGTTTGATGGACTTAACTTTCCCATATGGAAAGTTAAGATGACCGTTTTCTTGCAATCTCTAGGTAGTCGAGTTGCAAAGGTCGTGACCAAACCCTTTAGTGCACCCCCCGGTGATGAATCCACTTGGTACGAAATAGAGACCAAAGAATTTGATGCAAATGCTAGGGCTCACTATGCACTACTTCAAGCGCTTAATGATGATGACATAGCTAGAGTTATTCATTGCAAGTCCGCATATGAAATTTGGACACATTTGCTAGTCACACATGAAGGGACCTCACAAGTGAAGAGGGCTAAGATTGACCTTCTTCGGTCCCAATATGAGAATTTTTGCATGCAAGAAAATGAAACCATAGATGATATGGTTACAAGATTTACAAAGATCACTAATGGACTTTCTTCTCTAAGTGATGCTATCGACAACGATCAAAGAGTAAGAAAGATCATCCGGGCTCTTCCTCCTTCATGGGAAGTAAAAGCAACAACCTTGAAGGAACTCAATGACAAGGAGGAGATGGAGCTAATTGGTCTCATTAGGAACCTCAAAACCCATGAGATGGAGAGGAAAGTGAGGGAGGACATGGCTCCTTCCAAGAAGAAGACTATAGCCTTCAAAAGTCAATCCACACACTCCGACGAAGATGATGGAGAAGAAGAAGATGACGAAGAGCTCTCACTTCTTGTGAAGAACGTCCGGAGGATGTACAACAAGGCTAAATTTCAAGGAAGAAGGAGATGGCAAGGAAGTAAAGAAGAAAAGAAGATTATTTGCTTCAATTGTCAAAGGCCGGGACACATTGTGGCGGAGTGTCCGGATAAAGTGAAGACCTCCACCTCAAAGAAGCCTCACAAGAAGAAGGCAATGAAAGCTACATGGGATTCCGAGAGCGAATCCGAGGAGGAGATTGATACCGCCAACATGTGCTTCATGGCAAATGAAAGCACAAGCAAGGTAACCCCTTCCACTTCTCCTAATGATGAACTTTCCATGGATGAATTAGGAGAAGCTTTTGTAGAATTATCACATAACTATGATTTTCTTAAGAAAAAGTATTTAAAAATGAAAAAGGAAAATGAATCTCTTAATCATCAAATTTTTACTCTTTCTAAAGAAAAGGATGAATTACTTTCCACTCTTGTTTCCACTCAAAAAGATTTTGACAAGTATAAGATTTCTTGTAAAGGCAAGTCTCCACAAATTGATTCTAATGTAATTACCATGCTTAAAGAAAGAATAGACTCATTAGGAATTGTTTTAAAAAATTGTGAGTTTGATAAGAAGAAGATAGAGGCCATGTTTCCTAAGAAACAAGCTCCTAAGAAAAATGTTCACCATGCTCATGCTCATGTTCATACCACACAACCTTTACATCGTGGCAAACCCCCAAAGCATGCTCACACTTCACACACACATCATGCATTCATGTATGGAAGAGTGTTCTCATGTTCACATTGAGGGCGGAAAGGACACTTAGCCAATTTTTGCTATGATAGACTAAGTGCATCTTATCATAATGTATGGGTTCGAAACACTAACTTTCAAGGACCCAAGAAAGTTTGGGTACCAAAGTCAACAATTTTGTTAAATGGTATAGGTACCTTCCAAAGCCCAACGACGTAGAGGATTGTGGTATCTTGATAGTGGTTGCTCAAGGCACATGACTTGGGACATCAACAACTTTGCAACCCTATCAAGATACCATGAAGGTGGCACCGTCACCTTCGGAGATGATGCCAAGGGTAAAATCATCGGTATTGGTAATGTAAAACTCGGCACATCCCCTTTAATTGAAAATGCAGTTTTAGTTGATGGACTCAAGCATAACCTCTTGAGTGTTAGTCAACTTTGTGATAAAGGTTTTGATGTTGTTTTGATCATATAGCTTGTAAAGTAATTGATAGAATTTCTAATACTTGTGTGTTTTCCGGTTTTCGTGAAAGTAATGTTTATATGATAGATATGTCTAATATGTCTTGTAATATTACTTGTTTAAAAGCCCTCGATGACGACTCTTGGTTGTGGTATAGAAGATTAGGCCATATTTCTTTTGACCACATATCTAGGTTAAACACAAAGGAAATGGTGAAAGGTATTCCTTGTTTGAGCTTTGAAAAGGACCGAGTTTGTGACGCATGTCAATTTGGGAAACAAACTAAGTCTTCTTTCAAGTCAATTAAGGATATCATGACATCACGTCCTTTGGAGTTAATCCATATGGATCTATTTGGCCCTACACAAACCAAAAGTCTAAGTGGGAATAGATTTGCATTTGTTTTGGTTGATGATTTTTCACGTTTTACTTGGGTTTTCTTTCTTGAACACAAAAATAAAGCATTTTCGTATTTCCAAACTTTTAAGAAAAGAGTTGAAAAAGAAAAAGATGTTTCGATTTTAAGAATAAGAAGTGATAGAGGAGGTGAATTCATTAACCAACCTTTACCACTTTTGTGAAGAACATGGAATTAAGCATGAACTTTCTTGTCCTAGAACTCCACAACAAAATGGAGTAGTTGAACGGAAAAATTGAACTTTACAAGAGATGGCTAGGACAATGCTAAGTGAATATGGTCTACCACATTATTTGTGGGCCGAGGCCGTAAATACATCATGCTATATATCAAATCGTGTTTTCTTGTGTAAAAATACTTCAAAGACTTCTTTTGAAATGTACTTTTCTAGAAAACCAAATGTTTCATATTTCAAGGTTTTTGGATGTAAATGTTTTGTTTTAAATACAAAAGATAATTTTGGAAAATTTGATGCTAAAGCTTATGAGGCAATTTTTGTTGGGTATTCTAATACAAGTAAGGCTTATAGAATCTTCAATAAATCATCTTTGACTATTGAGGAATCTATACATGTTAAGTTTGAAGAATCTAACTTGTTTGTTAAGAATGTTGTAGAAATAGATGCTTTGGATGAAGGCTTGGAGAAAGTGACCTTGGAGGATACTACTACTATGGGAGACAAGCCAAAGGATGATGAAGGAAGTGAAGCTAAAGTAGAAGAGGCTCAAGGAAATGAAAATCAAACAAATGAAGTGGAGCCTACTCAACAACTTCCAAAGGGTTGGAGATACAATCCTCATCATCCCAAGGACCTCGTCATAGGTGAAGTATCAAAAGGGGTAACCACTCGCTCTAAACTTCATGACTATTGTGGACATTATGCATTTATTTCTCATGTTGAGCCCAAGAACGTCCTCGAAGCCGAGGCTGATTCATATTGGTTGCTAGCCATGCAAGAGGAACTCAATCAATTTGAGCGCAACCAAGTTTGGCACCTTGTTCCAAGGCCCCACGATAGACCAACAATTGGTACTAAGTGGATCTTTAAGAACAAGTTGGATGAATCGGGTAACGTTGTTAGGAATAAAGCTAGGTTAGTTGCCCAAGGTTACACTCAAATCGAAGGAATCGATTTTGAAGAAACCTTTGCACCCGTAGCACGGCTTGAAGCCATACGGATGACACTAGCATTTGCCTCATATAAAGATTTTAAATTGTTTCAAATGGATGTTAAAAGTGCTTTTTTAAATGGTTTTATTGAAGAGGAGGTGTATGTTGAACAACCCCCCGGGTTTGTTGATCCTACACATCCGGATTTTGTATTTAAATTAGATAAAGCTCTTTATGGTTTAAAACAAGCCCCTAGGGCTTGGTATGAAAGACTTTCTTCATTTTTGATTTCAAATGGTTTAAGAAAGGTAAAATTGACACAACTTTGTTTACAAAACATGTAGAAAAAGATATTCTTATTGTGCAAATTTATGTTGATGACATTATTTTTGGTTCTACTAATGAATCTCTTTGCCAAGCTTTTGAATCATGCATGAAGGATGAATTTGAAATGTCTATGATGGGGAGCTCAACTATTTCCTTGGACTCCAAATCAAGCAAAGGACGGATGGGATCTTCATCAATCAAGCCAAGTACACAAAGGAACTCATCAAAAGGTTCGGGCTTGAAGGATCTAAAGTGAGCAAAACTCCCATGGCAACAACTACCAAGCTTGATAAGGATGAACAAGGTAAAAGTGTAGACATTAAAGTTTATCGTAGCATGATAGGTAGCTTATTGTATTTGACGGCTAGTAGGCCGGATATCATATTTTCTGTTTGTCTTTGTGCTCGTTTTCAATCATGTCCTAAGGAGTCTCATTTAGTAGCGGTAAAACGCATAATTAAATACCTTAAGGGCACTATTGAAATGGGTTTGTGGTATCCGAAAACCGGACTATTTGATATGAAGAGTTTTTCGGATGCCGACTATGCGGGTTGTATGGTAGATAGGAAGAGCACAAGTGGAACATGTCAATTCCTAGGTAATTGTCTTGTATCTTGGTCTTCCAAAAAGCAAAATTCGGTAGCCCTTTCAACCGCCGAGGCGGAGTATGTTGCGGCCGGAGCTTGTTGTGTACAAGTTCTTTGGATGAAACATACTCTCCTTGACTATGATTTACACTTTAATCATGTTAAAATATTTTGTGATAATATTAGTACTATTCACATGACAAAGAATGCAAATCAACATAGTAAAACCAAACACATTGACATTAGGTATCACTTTCTTAGAGATCATTATGAGAAAGGTGATATTGATATTGATTATGTTTCTACCGATTTTCAACTTGCCGATATTTTTACTAAACCTCTAGATTATGCTAGATTTTCATTTATTTGTGGTGAGTTGAATGTTTACATTATGGATTCTTAAAGATAAATTTCTTCTATCTTACTTGTTTAACCCTTTTTGATGTATGACAAAAAGGGGGAGAAAAAGTATGAGGTTGTTTGTTTTTGTTTGTTTGATTGTTTTGGTTGCTTATTGTGTATATCTTGATGCATTTGAGTTTTTGATAAAACTATATGTTTTGCATTTGAGTTTTTGACAAAATTATGTGTCTTTTAAATGCCTTATGTATTTAGCTCTTTATTGACATTTTTGATACATAGCATTATTTGAGGGGGAGCTCTCCATGCTCTTCTTCCATTTTTTGTTTAAATAACCTATATGTTTTGTCATCATCAAAAAGGGGGAGATTGTTGGCCCAAGGTTACAATCACCCATGTTTAGTGTGTTTTGATGATTACAAAACATATTAGTTATTTGTACTAATATTGCTTATTGTTTAAGTGTGTTTCAGGGTTCTAACTCTACTAAAAGGTTTACACTCTAAAAGAAAGTGTTTTGGACTCAAGACAACTCAAAGTGGGCTCAAGACTCAAGTGTTGAAGATCATATGGTGAAAAAGCCTTCTTGAAGAACTTGAAGTCTTTAGAACCAATGTAAGAGTTAGAATGTTAAAGTTTGAGTGTTGGATATTGGCTCTAGGATACACACACACAAAATTTGGTTTGTTAAAATGTGTGTTTTGTATTTAAGGTTTCATGTTTTAAATTAGGTTTCATGCCTTAAAAATATACTTACATGACTCTATATTTTACAAAACTAAATACCTTGTTTATATACCCCTACTAGCATATTACTTAAGTTTCCTTAAAGTCAAAAATTATTTTGCAAAATTTTTCAAGTCAAAAATACCCTGTTTTTCCTGTTTCAGGCTGACCGGCCGACCGGCCCGGTCGACCGGCCACTGTGCCTTGGCGTGCACGTCTGTGCACGTCCTACGGTCGACCGGGCAGTCGACCGTCTGAGAGCAGGAGTGCTCTCGGGTTTTCTGGGTCGACCGTCCGGTCGACCGCTAGAGAAAGACTGAGAGCAGTTTTGCTCTCGGATCTTCTGGGTCGACCGGCCGGTCGACCGCCAGAAGACCCGAGCCAACGGCTCTTTGACCAACTGAGCTGGCGGTCGACCGGCCGGTCGACCGCCAAGCCTGCTGCTGCCCAACGGCTCTTTCCTCTTTTGTGCAATTCTAAAATCTGTTTTTTGATCTGTTTTTTGGCAGACTTTTACAGGGTTTTTCAGTTCTTTTTCAGAGCAAATAAGCTCTAAATAAATTGTTTTAAACCTATTTTTCTCCCTATAAATAGAGGAGATGACTCTCTTATTAAACACTAAGAAAAATCCTCTAGTTTTCAAAGTTTTCAAAAGAGAAAAGAAAAGTGTTTAAGCTCTCCATTTCCAATTCTTTCTTGAGCTATTTTTCAGTTGTGTTCCCTTGCAAAATCATCTTTACAACTGAGCTTTTCTCACTACACTTCATAGAGCCAAAAATCCTTACTCATTCTATAGTGAAGTTGTAAAAAAAAAAGTGAGAGTGTTGTAAAAGAGTTTGGTGATCTTGTTGTGGTCACTTTTGTTCTTGTTCCTCTTCTTGTTCTTGTGGAGACACCTCTTCGGTAGAGGTTATTGTACTTGGTGGAGCTCGGTGCTCGGGTCTTCGGTAGACCATTGTAAGGTGTCCTCGGTGGATAGTGGAAACCCTTCACGGAGGTGAAGGCGGAGAGTAGGGCGGTGGCTCAAACCTCGAAACAAACATCTTGTGTTTGCGATTGCCTTGTGTCCATTCTTACTTTAAATTTCTATTGCTCTATATTGCCTTCAATTACTTGCTTGTGATTTTGTTTCTTCTTTTGTGCTATTATTCCAAGCTTGTGATACTTGTGATATATTGTGTGCATCTCACTATTCATCCATCATACTTTGCTTTGATCGATCATATCTCATACAACAAGGTTGCATTGCGCACCTCTAACCCATTCAAGGGGAATTGGGAGGAAGGAGTTCAGAACCTCTCACGGGGTATTCGGCTCTTAGTCTTGTTTTGAGAGATCGTTGCATCATTCATCATACTTAGTTTTTTAAAAGATTGTTAGATTAACAATAACACCTATTCACCCCCCTCTAGGTGTTTTTCAGCATCACCCTATGAGATTAGTAAGTTAGTAAATTAGAAAGATTAGCTAGTCATGGTTTCTTTCATCTAAAAGTTTTTCAAAAATTTTCCTTCGCAAGTTTTCTTTCAAAGCAAGTCAAATTTTCCAAGTGCTTTTCATTTTCTTTTACTTCTCTTTTCTTTTCATGCAACCAATCCACAAAGAATTCTTCCTTTACTTTTCCATGTCGTTTTGTTTCTTTTAAACAAAGAAGAACTTTCGTTTTCTCTTTTCAACACTTAACCGTTAAAGCTTCTATCGCGAGCTCTCCCTAAGGATCGACCCGTAATAGCCCATACTACTACGGTGATTCGGAAGGAGTACAAAAACATTGTGAATACATTCTTGGAGTTTTTGAGCATCACATTCGAACAAAGAAGGTTGACTCTAAACCCTCTATCTCTGAATTGAGTACACTCCTACCTTCCTTCCTTATCAAAATTTTTGGCGCCGTTGCCGGGGAAGGGAATGGTTTTGTTTTCACGTTTTTGTTAACATTTGTCTCCTCTGTTTTGGTGTGCAGGATAATCTTTACAGGTGCTTAACATTGCAATACATAAACTAGCTTTGCATTTTCCTGCTCTTGAAAGCAGGGCCCCAGCTTTTAAAGAATTGCCGCGCAACCGTGACTTTGCCACGAAAACGCGGCCATGCTGTAAAAATTGTGTATCTTGTTGTGCTGGGATGTGTTCATTGTAATAGCTAGTTGATCTGTATTATTATTTTCCTGCTTTGATTGCCTACACACCATAATAAATAAAAGAACTAAAATACGGTAGTTAGACGCTTTTAAAACGGCTTAGACATTTGCATTTAGGCACTTGTCAATTCAATTCCAATATACTGTATTTTGTTCTATTGTTGTGATCTGGATGGAGGTGTACATATGGCATTGCATATAGCATAGGACAAACACGTGGGTGATTTATCGCTTTGGTATATTTTTGTCTATATTGCACACTTGCATGAATTGAAATTAAGGCAAAACCCATACAAGATAAGGTGGGGATTTTATCACCCTTCCTTAGCTCAAAAATCACCTCCCCACTCACACAACCCAAGCCCTAATAAAAATTGATAGACGTTGGCCCTAGGGACATCTCGGGCTCATTAAGAGTCGTCTAGGTCTAGGTCAACCCTACTCTAGGCTTGGTTTTGATTTTTTTTTTTTTTTGTTTGTTGTTTGATTTTTTTTTGTGATTATTTGTGAAATGGAATTCAATAATAACAATTCTTTCAATCCTAACATGAATCCATATTTCACACCGACCCCGTTCGATTCGGATAATTCCAACCCAGCTTTTTATAATATGCACCAACCAAATACACCGGGTTGGCCTTATCCGAATCAATACAACCCATACCCACATTCTTATGACTATAATTTCCAAAATAATTTCAACTCGTCACAGAGTCAATGGGGATTCACCTCCCCGAGTTTAATTTTCAACCTCCTTGTCCCCCATATCCACCTTGTCCACAGTTTACACAATATTCATTCTCCGATTTCGCTTCCTATACTCCTTTTTCTGGACCTCCCATTGAAGAAAAATCTGAGTCAGAAAAGAGTATAGAAATCAATTTACAAGAGGTCGAGCGACAACTTCAGAAAATGAGGGCCTCTCCAATTCCACAACATTTTCAAGATTCATACTCAGTTCCACCAGTCCAAAATAGAAAACCATCAATTTTGGAAATGAGTATGCGTGAGTCCAAACAATAATCACAAAATCTGATGGACTCACAATTTCACCACCAATTCCAAAACAACACTTCATCTTTTCAACAAAACGATGAACCTATCAACTATGAAAAGGTGCTTGAAGCCATGACTCAGGCTCAAAATGCTCGTAATCATGACATCGATATGATGGTCAAAAGTCTCAGTTCTCATCGTTTGACCATTCCTGATGTCACTAACCATTCTGTTAGAGCCAAAGAGTCATGTTGTTTTGGAAATCAAGATTCAATTTCAGCACACCCATCTGAACTTGTCCAAACTTCAAATGTTAAAGATCCCATTGACATTTTGGCAAGTTATCCTTTTCCTGAAATTGAACTTGAGCATGAATATGATCATGAACCTCAAATTAGTGATTCAATTTTACTTCCTGATTCAATTATGACTCCTGTGTCTTCACCTGATTTCAATCCTTTTCTCGAGTCAGTATTGGATCCAGTACCAGTACATTGTGAAATTAAATCACCAATCATTTATGATGATCATATTGAACTTGACCAATTTCATACTTTTGAAAGTCCCATTGATAAATTGGCAAGTTCTCATTTTTGTGGAATTGAACTCAATGAGGAATGTGACTTTGATCCTCAAATTTGTGATTCAGTTCAAATTCCTGAAACATTATTGACTCCTGTTCTATTACCCAATTTGAGTAACATTTTTAGAGTCAGTTTTGATTCCCATACCTGTCATTCCTGAACTTGAATCACCAATCTTAGATAGTCACATTCCATCATGGGGAAATGAATTTGGACTTGATTTTCATCATCTTGATTTGGACCCACTTCCTGAACCGATCTCGACTCCCGAACCTTTACTTGATTTAAGTCATTTTCCTGAGTCGGTATTAGTTCATGTGCTTCCTGAGTCCAAATCAATCATTCCATTCTGGGACAAGGGTGTTGATAAATTTGACTCCGAAATTATTTTGAAAATTTGGAAATTAGATGGGGTAAAACTCTTAATAAAAATCATTCATACATACATCTTTCTAGTGGGTTGTATCATGGAAGTCTCTGGTGGGTTCCTCCGGACTCCACGCAAGAATGATTGGGCCGCATTTCGTGGACCAATTAGACCGCCACCAGAACCACCACCTTGAGGTGATTTTTTCTTTCCTCTCTATTTGTTTCATGCATACATACATCACGATGCATTGAGGACAATGCATGAGATAAGTGTGGGGGAGGGTTTACTAACATAGAGTTTTTAGATTTTCTTTCTTTTACACTTCTTTTAGGATACTTTTAGAAATCTTCTCTTTTGTATAGGAATTTTCTCTTTCTTTAAAAACTTTTTGAAATAAGAGACAAAAGTTTTGATTTATTTTCAAGAAAATTAAGATGATCTTAGAAAATAAGGAAACCTTAATTATGACATCTTAAATCTAGTTGAAATAATGGATCTTGTTTAAAATTATAGGTTAAGTAAGATAAATTGGAGAGATAGTTTTATCTTGAATTTTTTGCCTTAGATAGTATGCACATCACACTTACACATTTTTGGGATGGAAACAAAGACCTAAAATGCCATAAATGAAAAAATATAACTAAAAAAATTTTCAACACTTATTAAGCTGGATAACTATGCCTCAAGAAGCATGATTATTCACGCCTAACGGTGGTCAAAAGAAACAAATAATCCCCCTTAGTTTTGTGGCCTTGTTTACTTGAGTCCTTAAACCCGAGGGATGGTTTCTCATCTGGTGCCCTAAAACCATCTGGTCTGGGAGTCATCGGTTATAGGCTCGCTACATGGGTGAACTAGAAAGCCTAAGAAAACTAAGGGAAGAAAAAAAGAAGAAAAAGAAAGAATATATATATATATATATATATATATATATATATATATATATATATATATATATATATATATATATATATATATATATATAGGGAGTTGATCCCCTAAGAACGGTTCTCACGGATTTTTGTGAGAACTTTCACGTGGGTCGTCGGATCTGATAAATCAAATCAAATAAAACTAGACTCTATCAGATCCGACAGCCCACGTGAAAGTTCTCACATGAATTCGTGAGAACCGTTCTTAGGGGATCAACTCACTATATATATATAAATAAATGGCTTGATGGTTGGAGTTGAAATCCCAGAAATCTTCATTATCACAAAGTGCATATTATCTAGGTTTTATGAAGGATAAAATATTCAATTCAATTTTGAATGCTTACCTTAATTGAAGATAAGATCTTGCATAGAGACTAAGTTTAAGGAAGAATGTTTTTTGGTGGACTTATGACCTTAGATCGCTTATATTTTTGCAAAAATATTTTGAAAACATGTCTCTCTTTCAAAATGCGTTTTCAAAATACTAACATTTTTCTTCTTTCTTTATGGATTTTGTGGGTGCAATCCGCTGAAAACCCTCAGGAGACAACACTCCTCCTCTAGGGTAACCTAGAGGTTTAACGGCTTGTTGCACATGCTCAGTGTAATCGCGTCACCTGCAAAAGTGGTGTAATAACCTTTGTAGCATAGTTTTTCTTTTCTTGTTTTGCTCGGGACGAGCAAAAGATAAGTGTGGGAGTGTGATTAGTCTACGATTATGCATTATTATATCGCATTTCTCCACCAATTTATGAATAAATTGTCGGTCTAAATCGTGTTTTGGTCTTTATTGCAGGTAAATCTAAAGTTTAAGGGCAAAGGAGTAATAAGAGCCTAATTAAACCCAATTAAGGGTAATTAAATCCGCATTACTTGGAGATCAAGCAAGGAATCATCTAGAAGATACATCGAACCTAGACTCTTGCGCACGTCAGACGAATATTAGGAGGAAATTACCAGAAATGGAATATACCAGGAAGCTACTGGAGACAAGGCGGATCCGCGCACCAAAACCAGGGATTTAACTCATTGGAATTGCCGAGAAAACGCAGCAAATGCCGAGCTTCCGCGGCACTTTTGTAGATCCACGCGTCGATTTTCGACGCGTGGCCCCGTCTCGTCTTCCAGAGGCTTCCTTCGCCTATAAAAACCCCTGCATAGGTCCAGAACGAGGCAGCTCTTTATTTTTAGGAGTAGGTTCTGATTCTAGGAGAAGTTTAGTATAGGTAGGTGCTCTTCATTTCTCTTGTATTTTCATTTCTTTTAGATCATTGTAGTAGGGCTGAGAGATTCATAGAGAGAGAGAGATAGAGAGGGATTGATGTAATAGATGGTGACAGTCTATGTAAAGGTGCCTCCTTTCTCCTCCATTGTAATCTTCTTCATCTTCTACATGATGTTTTGCTAACTTTTCTTCTCATGGCATTCTAACTACTAACCACTAACCATCTAACCACTTACTTGATAATCCACATGAATCGGGTAGCCTCTACTAAGGCCTTGTTCTTGCAAGAGCCATTGATGGCTCATGATGATGGGTTCTAACATCTAACTTGCTAACCAAGCTAACTCTCTCTTATTTCATGCTTTCTTTTAATGGTTTATGAGTTAATGCTTGTATTAGCTTGATCTTGATGCATATTTGATTGTGATGAACCATTTATGTGCCATGCTTTGTATCGTCTCTTGAAGCCAAGGATTAGTGATGGCCGAGGATCAAAATGTGATGCAACTATCATGAAGAGGTTAGCATGGTTAATGGAACAATTAGTAGTTAGTAGCCATGAGTTTTCTTTTACCTTGTTTTAAAAAGCAATTCTTTTATCTTTTAATCGTTGTTTTCACCGCTTTCTTTGATAGTTTTTGTTTTTATTTTCTTTACTACAAGTTTCTTCTTCTTTTCTATTTTTCTTTCCAAACTACTTCTCTTTGGTTTTTCACATCGACGTTTTCATCGCTCTGCTCACCTACCACATGCTTGTTTTCCTTTTCTTTTCTTTTCACTTTCTTTTTCATTCTTTTAACAAAGAAGAACTGTTAACATAAAACGTGAATAAAAACTGTCAATGCTTCTATCGCCTCCCTTCTCTGTGCATTCGACCCGTTGAGCCAGTGCTACAACGGAAGTATTGAGGATACATTAGCACATTCGAGCTTTTATATTGATTTCACAAACACATTTTGAGTGCTAGTTCCGCTCCCGATCATCACAAACATGTGAATCTATATCATTTTGCAAAGATTTATTTTTATTTAACACTAAATCTAATTCTTTTAAAATAAACTCAATTTCAATTTTCAAAGAATGATTGTCCTTTAAAATAAAATCTAATTTTGAAGATAAGACCTCATCGTTTTTCACAACATCATCACAATCATTTTTACTTTTCAAAAATTCATTTTCCTTTATGGCAAGATCTAGTTAAGATTTAAGTGAGTCATGTTCACTACAAATCTCTTCCTTCTCTTACAAAATCAAATCAAATTTTGAACACAAATCCTCATATTCTTCTTTTAGTTCAAAATTCTTCTTTTTCAAAAGATCATGTTTTTCCAAAAAAATTTCAAACTTTTTAGCAAGTTCCATATTTAATGTTTGTACTTCTAAACACCCATAGCAATAGGAACTAGTACTAGCATCTAGTTGAGATTCCGATTGTACCTCAAGGGAGTCATTCCCTTAGACCATGAGGCAATGCTCGTCGGACTTGTCTCTCCTAGATCTTCTCATCTTTTCGAAAATTTTTGGTAGCTCGGGAGAAGTCAAAATGCTCCAAACTGTAAAAGCCGAATCATAGTGAGCAAATACATGTAGGAAATCATTATTAAGAGATGCTCTAAGTGTCTTAAGGGCTAATGCATTGGACTTTTTATGTTTGCTATCATTAGGGTAGGTTTCCTTGGTAATGGCTTGATATACTTTATTACCTAATGCTTTCAAATGACAACTCATCTTGGCCTTCTAAATATCAAGTCTAGAAATATCAAACATAGGAGGGCTATCCATGAGTGCAAACTATATGTGTGCAAATGCAAATGAAAATGAAGATTAGCAAAACAAGATCTCACTCCTAGGTGGTTAAACCTAATATCAGGAGCGTAGGCTCTGATACAAATTGAAAACACTTAGAGGGGGGTGAATAGGTGATAATGCTAATCTAGTGAACTAAATGCGAAATTTAAAATTAATTGCAACAACACACAAGCAAGTATATGATTTAGCAATATGATCAATGCACAAAGTAAAAATAGAGAGAGAGAGAGAGTAAGAGTCAATGGATCAAGCGCAAATAACGAGATTTGTTTCGAGGTTCGAGCACCCAGCTCTACATCCCCGCCTTCACCCAAAAGGATTTCGAATCCACTAGCTTGTCCACAAAGAACTCCCACACAGGGAACCTCCACCGAGGATTTGGGGCAATACAATAATTAGGAGTACCCAACTCCTCTCTTTACAACCACACCCTCTCACTAGAGGCAAAGCACCAAGCCAACCAAAACAATCACCTCATAACTTGAGGGATAAGCACAAAGCTACACAAAGATCACCTCACAACTTGAGGGATGCAACCCAATTGCACAACCTCCTCAACACAATGAGGGAAAGGCACAAAGCCAAGCAATAATAGGGTTTACAACTTGGTGATCAAAAGACCACAAACCAATCTCTTTTTTTTTTCCACAAACAAAAAGACCCTATAGAATAGGATAGTAGATGTAGCTCAAGTGTGGAGAAAACCAAAGGAATGGAAAACAAATACTCAAAGAAAATCCTTGGGAAAAACTGAAATCAAGATATAGAAGTTGAATCAAAAACTCTTTTCCCAAAAACACTTTTCTTTAATTTTTCAAACCCTAGAAAAACACCAAATAGATTGTAAAGATTTAAGCCTAAAAACTTCTTTTGATTGCTATGAAAACACTGGAGAGTATGAAAATATTAGCACAAAAAATTCTTAGAGAAAACCTCTTTTCAATGGGGTATATATAGCCCCTTTAAAAATATAGCCGTTGGCAGCTAAAATGCCAGAAATGGCCTACCGGTCGACCGGCCAACGATCGATTTTTGACCGTTGGCAGCTACCGGTCGACCGCCCGGTCGACCGGCCCTACCGGTCGACCGCCCGGTCGACCGGGAGCAACCCGAGAGTGGTTGCTCTCAGTCGGTCGACCGGTCAGTCGACCGATCGACTGACACAGTTACGTGCACAATCTTGTGCACGTCCGGTCGACCGGCTCCTGGTCCGGTCGACCGTTACAGTCGACCGCCAGAGCCTGGCAGCCAAGGTTCTGGGTTAGAAAAACTTGTTATTTTTAATTCTAAAAATTTCATAAATCTTCTAAAAATTCAAAAAAATAGTTTTATCATTTTATATTGAAATACAAACTTGTGTTAAAAATTTCAACACAAATTTCAAACATTTTGAACCATTTTTGTGTTATGGAAAAATTACCATAAACCAAAAACTGTATTTTTCCAAACTTGGAATTTTTTCAATAGGAAATCTGATTTTTCCAAAACTCATTAAAATACAAAAACATGATACTAAAACACATTTGAAGCATGTTGCATATGGATAGAAATCCAATATACAAGAAACATATATATTTTCATGTTTTTGACTTTTCATTCAAAAATATGTTTTGTTAAAAACACAAAACTTAAAACACATGAATAGGTAAGTCAAACTAAGTTTATTTAGGAAGTTAAGCATGCATGTATATAGAATGAATCTACTATACATAAAATCATTTAAACTTGTTTTGATCTAACTATTCATGAAACCAAGATCGGTTAAACTAAAAATCGAAATACCCAATTCAAAATATAAAACGTGTGTGTATTGTGAACTTGAGCATATCATACTATTCTAATCTTTACAAATAGACCTAAACAAACTAAAAATTATGGTACCGAAGTCTTCTTGTAGAGCGCCGTCTCCAAGCTGACTCGATCCAAAACTCGATCCACCGAGCTTAACTCCAACGAGTGCTAAATATGAACTTTGACGCTCGGGCTCTTGAATCACAATGTGAAAGGCTTCAAAACTCCTTTGTTGAAGCAATCACCAACTAATATCTTGGTTAATAATCTGAAACTAAAATCACAAGATTATTAGTACACATAACTACATGAGTTAATCATCATCAAAAGTAGAGTGAAAGGCCTTTGGGCCAACAGTAGACACTAGGGCTACTCGGCACATCTACTCTGAGAAAATATTATTCTCTGAATATCAAAAATTGGAGCATGATGAGTAACTTTTCATGCGCAACTCAGCAGTCTCCAAGGTTGAGGGAAAAGGAAAGGTCATACAGAAGTGAACATCTGAAAAGAAGCTCACTCTAAATGATGTATTGCATATTTCAGATATCTGCAAGAACATGATTTCTGGTTCAATTCTTAGTAAGAAACGCTTTAAAATGGTCTTTGAATCTGATAAATTTGTACTTACTAAGAATGGGGTATATGTGGGCAAAGGCTATCTTGTTGATGGTCTTTTCAAGGCCAATATTGCTGTTGTGGATAAAAAGTCCGTGTATTTTACCCAAAGCTCATAAATAAAGAAAAATCTTTTGTTTATTTGATTGAGTCTCCTATATTATGGCATGCTAGACTAGAACATGTAAATTACAATTTCTTGTAGAACTTGTCTAATTTAGGATATATTTTTAAACTCAACTTGAAAAAAATTCGCAAGTGTGAGATTTGTGTTGAGGCCAAGTTCGTGAAAAACTCATTTCACTCAATTGAGTGAAAAACCTCTCACTTGATATTCATTGACCTGCCCAATTAGATCAGTGATCTTGATTAGTTGTCAGAACTAACAATGAGTACAAAGGAGTTTTAATTTTGAGTCTGATTTGGACTCTTATTGATTCTCTATTTCTTTATTTTCAGTTTAGATTACCTAGATAGATTAGGACTCTTTTAATTTTTTTAGTTTAATAATTGTTTGATAAAAGATAATCCCAAAATAAAGAATACAAGGTCTTCTTATAAGCTTATAAAAGAGTACTACTCCTATAAAACTATAACCTATTTCTAAAAAAATAAAGAATTAAATGAGTAAAAAACTATCTAGTTAATCTAAATTCAAAATAAAGAAACAAAAAATCAATAAGAGTCCAAATCAGACCCAAAAACAAATCCTAAACTAAATCAGAGTTGGATGAATCTCGTTAAGTGTCGGTTGGGGGGTGGGGGGGGTCTTTTTTTCATTGCCGGTCGACTAGCACTTCAGTTGCTGCTTCTGGTCTTTGTGAGTTGGTCGACCGGGTGGTTCACCATTGTCTTCAGTTGGTTTTCCCGATCTGGTCTGCTGATGGACCTGAATTATCGGCTCCTCTCTCCTGCATCACCTTTTATATACAGTTTACTGCGATCCAGAACCCATCTTAACTTCTAGTTCTAGAGGTTTAGCTGGGCAAGACTAACAAGATGGATGAGCTTGAAGGTATAACAATTTTGAATGGCACACAATACAAACACAATCATCACAGTATCAAGCTCTCCATCTCCTGCCCGAATCAGTGAGTATGTTCTTTTTTTGCTTGCGAGTTCAATTTCTTCTAATGTCTAGTAGAGATATCACTGTTTTACATTGTATTTGACTACTCTCTACTTCTTTTTATTCTTTGCTTCATTCTCATTACTAACGGAAAGCTGAAAAAGTTGAAAGTTACATGTGTGTTCCTAACTCAGCAAGCATATCTTGTTTCTTTGCGTGTATTTTCCAGCTATCCTGTTGGCCCCAACACATGTCCGTACAACGAACACTTTTGTTACTTCTTTCATGGAGGAATTGGGCACAGGTAAGTAATGAATCTAAATCGTCAGAAAAATTTCTTCCATAGTCATTGATGAATCTCAAATCCTCAACTTATTATTATTATTTTTTTTAAATTATTGCAGCTCTGGGTTTTTTGTCTTTCTTCTCCCAATTAACAACAATTCTCCCCTAATTCCAACAAAATGGGAAGAGCCACCATGACCAGCGCGCCCCCTCCTGCTCCTCACAGTCCCCGTGTTCGTGGAATACTTGGCGTGGACGCTCTGATGCTCACCAGCACAATCGTCGTGGTGGTCATCACCCTTCTCAGCACCTTTGCCCGTCGTTCTGGCAACCACATCCTCCGCATTTTCCTCACTGTACTGTTTCAACTCTACATCCCCCTCGTCACCTACACCACTCTGCTACGGGTTTCATCCAGGCCCCTTCGCCTCTCCTCATCGTGTCTGCCTCCTTGTTGCAGATAATCTTCAAGAAGTCCATCCCCAAGAAGAACATCGAGATTGCTGTCAGGAAAAACAACATTGATGTGAGCAAATGACAATGCTATCGAACAGCCCACTGATTTGGGATGTCTAGCGTTCATCATCCTCAACGATAATGGTACTGTCCAGAACGAGTTCAAGATACCTGCCAGTTTGGTGCTGCTGCTGACATTAACGAAGGTGGTTCAAGGTAACATTGCTTCCAGATTAGCCAGTCGGTCCTTTTCAGTGGGGAGAAATGCCCAGCTTATTGCTTGCTACATGGATCAGCTCGAGTCAGAAAATGAACCTGAACAGGTGCCAAAATATTTACAGTCACAATTGGAATTCTGGTCAGAATACTGATACTTTGTCAAGGGAGAAGAGAAGCAGAAGAGAATGCTTACTGCAACGGGCTACTACATTTCAAGAGACCGCGCAGACAATGTCATTACAATAGACAAGATCGGGGCCTGCGAAGGGCTGCTTCTGAAAAACGAAGAGAGGAACAGAGAGATTTGCCTCTCATTCGCGCTGTGCAAGCTACTATTAAGGAAGTTCGAGGGGCTGCCACTGGCGGAGTCCAACTCCAAAAGGTCTCTAAACCTCCTTCTCCGCGGGCCTTTCAGGAATCCCAAGAGGGCTTTCAGGATCATCGCGACAGAGCTCGCATTCCTCAATGACTACTCGTATTCGCCTCATCCATATACATACTACAGTTGGTTCCCAGTCTTGAACATCATTCTTTGCCTGATCTTCCTCGCATGCTGCTTCTACTTGGGAGTCCGCATCCATGAGAGACTGATCAATCACTCTTCATACCTCTACGGCTATTACCATTCCTTGGGGGAAGATTTGCGTCTGAAGCCCCAGTACGTTATCGCTTTACTGTACCTCGATGGTGTAGTCTGCTTAGTGATCCTATTTGTTACTGGATGGATGGAAGCTTGGGAGGTCCTCACCTATTTATTTTCCGATCATTTTAAAGTAGTACTACTATGCAAGTATGTCGAGAACTATTCGAAACCATTGGTTCACAGAGCTATTCAGCTTTTGTACACCCATTTTAGGATCTTAAGGCCCTGGCCGAATAAGTTAGGCCAGTATTCGGAAGGGGACGAAACCCGCTCCTTCGCGCGAAGGAGCACGCTGCCGTCCATCGCGTGCGATGAACGGCCGGATTTCAAGGAGACAGTAGGGGGTGGAGCCCACAAAATTGTGAGCTCCACATACTGCCCCCATGAAATCCGACGCAGGTGTCCCTCCTTCACGTGAAAGAGCCAACCCGATCCCATGTGATGCAAGTAAAATGCTCAGATCTTGCCACGTGTATGAGACTTCTGTTGCGCGCCGGTGCAACAACCTATGAGGAATCTGCCAAACAGGAGATAGATGTAGCCGGAGAAGTACCCACGCGACAAAAACAGAGAAACAATAGAGAAAACAAGCCAGCACAGTATTTAACGAGGATCGGTAATTTGCTTACGTCCTCAGGGTAAGAGAGAGATTTTATTGATTTAACAATCAATTACAACTTGTTTCTTTCTTCAAGGAATTTTCAATGGAGATTTTCAGAGTGATACAATTCGTGAGGGCTCTAACCCATATTTATAGCCAAAGAGTCCCATCTTTTTAGGAAACCCCAATTGAATTTGACCCCAACCCAGAAAAGAAATCTAAATCCCAAAAGGAATTCAAATCCTAAAATGAGAAGCAATACGCCTATTAGGAAACTCCAATTTGATCTGACTCCTTTTCAAAAACGAAGTCCGAATTCAAGTTGAATTCCACAAGCTCCATCAAGCTTTCATGTTTTCTCTCTCCCTACAATTCTCTCCCTCAGTGAAGAATTATCAAATCTGAGCCGAACTTTGAACTCCAACACACGATCTCGGCGAAATCGACACACGATCTTGGCGAAATCGACACACGATCTCAGCTTGAGCGCTCCAAACGAAATCGACACATGATCTCAGCGAAATCGACACACGATCTCGATTTGGCCAACAGACGAAACCTGTTCCTTCAAACGAGTCACCAACACACGTACAATTGATTTTCACTGATCTCATCAGATCCAAATTGAGTTTGTCTTTGCAACCTGCAACTCTCACCAAACTCCAATATCAATTGTAAGTTTCCAACTTCAGCTCAGCTATCAACTGGGATGCACCACACATGCATTCCCATCACTTCACCTGAAGAGAAATACCATACGAGTCAATCACCGAACGTGTCTACAACTCAGCAACTATATGGAACTCTATTCCAAATAACCTCAAGAAGAACTCATCATGAGCCAACACTGACTCTCCAATTGACTGGCTTTCTCCAGTTCATATGTCTTCAAGACGGTCCAACCAAATCTGAGTAGAGCATACCAAACACCATCATTGGCTTTAACAAACTGGATGCACACCCCCTTATGCAAACTTAACCATCTTCTCACCAGAAGATCAACTGTTCATCGAGATTACAACATTTCACCTCTACGTGAAATCCAACTCTCCACCTCTACGTGAAGTCCAACTCTTTATCTCTATGTGAAGTCCCAATCAGGTTCTCGAGAATCCAAATAAACCATATAGTTTCATACGGGTTGCATCACCAAATGGCTGTCCTTTACGGTTGCCTACGTACCTTACCCAAGGGATTAAGCCAATCGTACTTCATTGAATTGAGCTCCATCAAGCTTAAGCAACTATGACTGAATCTTTAGCAGTAAATCGACCTGGCTGAGTCATATGAACCTCCTCATTACTGTCATGGAGAACAACGACCTTTAATTTGCGCTTGTCGCGGTCACAAGTTTGAGATTCATGCTTCTTCACCCACTTTCGTGATTTTATCTTGGTTTCAATTGCTGTAAATAATTTAACATTCTCATCAATATCTTCAACCTGTTCAATATCAAAACTGGCTATAGGATCTCGACCTGGTGTCACATCCGGTGAAGTCTTCACTGATACCGAACCAACTGGAGATGGTGGAGTAGCATCAACCTCCACCCGCTGTGATACTTCATTGGTCTTCGTCCTCTCCACCTGCTAAGAGACGGTAGACTTCAACACTGAAGTCTCATCAAACGTGACATACTAACTCAACACGATCTTCTTGTTTTCGGGGTCCCATAACCTGTAGCTTTTCATATTTCTTTTGTTGGCCTAAAGGTTACAATCTCCGGGTTATGTGTTTTGATGATAACAAATCATATAAAAGCTATTTGGTACTAATAGAAGTTCAAGAATGAATTTCAGGTTGGTATAGGTATAAATGGCTCAAGTATGAGATATTAGGCTCTAACTCAATCACTACTCAACATCAAGTTTCAAAAACGCCTGCTTGTAGACTCATCGTGTAAATAGCTTTTGTTAAAGATTAGTATATATGGTTGAAGCTCAAAAATACACACACCAAAATGCACGTTTTTTCTAAAGTATGATTTTGGTTCTCAAATTTTCTAAAATATTTTTATCAAGTTTTGAACTTATATCTAGCAGCTATGTATGTTTCCTATCTTCCAAAATTCAAACAAAAATATTTTAAAATTTAACATATCTTCAAAAAGAATTTTTCAAAAACTGTTTTGGCCAAAGTCTATCGACCGGGCGGTTGACCATGCCTATTACAGGCCAAAACGGTCGACCGCACGGTCGATCGGAGTTCTGACAATTAGGGGTGTGCACGTTATGCACGTTCCCGGTCGACCGGGAGGTCGGTCGATCGCTCGGTCGACCGACTATAAGTAGCTAATTCTCGGTTTGGCACGGTCGACTGGGATGGGCTAACGGTCATAATTTTCAAAAGTCCGGTCGACCGGCCGGTCGACCGTGAGTTTGCTATTTTGACAGAAACAGCTAGTTTTTGAAATTAGTTTTAAAACGTGTTTTGATTTTAAAAAAGTGGTTTGCTGAATTGAGGGTCAATTTCTTCCTCTTTCATGCTGGTAAAAGTTTTCTAAGTTTACTCTTCTTAAAACCTATATAAAGGGGCCATTAGGGTAGAGGTTCTTACAACAACAATTTGAAAAGATTCAAAGTTTTGTTCTTACTTGAGAAAAAGTTTTTGTTTCAGTTTTTTATACTTTCACTCTCTGAAAATCTCTTCAAGTTTTGGTTCTAAAAATCTCTCTTCTATTTTTAAATTTTACTTACAAAACCTTGAGCTTCAATCTTATATATTATTCTCTAGGATTTTTGTAAAGAAGTGTTTTCAAGAGAGAGTTTGTGGTCTTTTTACTACCCAGTGCTTATTGTAAGGCTTGCTACACTGCCTCTAAACTAGAGAAGTGTGTTAGGAAATTGTGTACTCCATAGTGGTTATAATTTCTTTGGTAGAAAGTTCTCATGGATTGGAAATCCTTCACGGTGGTGAAGGCGGGGACGTAGAGCGGTGGCTCGAACCTCGAAATAAATTTCTTTGTTTGCGATTGATTTCTTGTCTCTCTTATCTACTTTATTTTCATTCATTTATTGTCGATCTATACTCTTACAACAAGTTTGCATTGAGTACTTCAAACTCTTATTTAGAGGAATTACGAGGAAGAAGTTCAGAACTCGCAAGGCATACGGCTTCTAACTTGCTTTGAGTGATAGTTTGCATCATATCATTTTTATTTTGCATTGGATTTTGATTTGATTAGCCTTACACCTATTCATCCCCTCTAGGTGTAATTTCAATTGGTATCAGAGCTAGGTGTCTAGTTTTTGGCTTATCATCCTTAGAGAGATCCTAATTTATTAATTATTATATAAAATTCTTCATTCATCCACTAGTAAAAATGGCTGACAGTATTAGGACCCCTCTCAAGTTTGATGGCCTTAACTTTCCCATTTGAAAAGATAGAATGACCATATTTTTGTAATCCCTAGGATGCTGGGTTGCAAAGGCAGTGACCAGACTCTATAGTGCACCCACCGGTGAGGAGGGCACTTGATCCAATCTTGCCTCCAAGGAATATGAGGCTAATTCAAAGGCTTAACATCCCTTGCTTTTACAGTGAATGAGGATGAGATGACAAGTGTCATTCATTGTAAATCTGCCTATGAGATTTGGGAACACTTATTGGTCACTCATGATGGAACATCACAAGTTAAGAGAGCTAAAATTGATCTCTTGCATTCCCAATATGAATACTTTAAAATACATGAAAATGAGTCTATTGATGAAATGATTACAAAGTTTACTAAAATCGCTAATGGTCTTATTTCTCTAGGTGATGAAATCAACAATGATCAAAAGGTCTGAAAGGTCATTCGCGCACTTTCACCATCTTGGGAAGTCAAAGCTACGACATTGAAGGAGTTGAACGATAAAGATTAGATGGAGCTCATTGGTCTTATCGGCAACCTTAAGACCCATGAGATGGAGAAAAAGGCAAGAGAAGAAATGGCGCCACAAAAGAAGAAGACTATCGCTTTCAAGTCTACTCCCGCCATCTCTGAAGAAGATGAAGATGAAGAGCTATCTCTCCTCGTAAGAAATATAATAAGAGCATACAACAAGGAAGAATACAACTATAGGAGACGACGACAAGGAAAGGAGGAAAAGAAAATTATTTGCTTCAACTGTTGGAAACCCGGACATATCATGGCTGAATGTCCAAATTTCAGAGACAAGATGTCTTCTTCTATCAAGCAAAAGAAGCCATTTGTGAAGAAAGCTCTCAAAGCCACTTCGGATTCAGAAAGTGAATCCGAAGAGGATGTGGACATTGAAAACGCGTGTTTTATGGCAAACACGGCCAAGGTAAATTCTGAACCATCCTTTGATGACACTGGAGTAACTAAAAATGAATTATTAAATGCTTTTCTAGAACTTTCAGATAATTATAATTCTTTAAAGAAAAATTGTCTAACAATGAAAAAGAAAAATGAAGTTCTTCAAAATCAAAACAAAGTTGTTATTCTTTCCAAAGAAAAAGATGATTTATCTTCCACTCTTGTATTAACTCAAAGGGAGTTTGATGCATACAAGGTTCATGTGAAGCTAAGTTTCCTAAGATTGATGAAAATAAAATTTCTATCTTAAAAACTAAAATCAATAATTTGAGAAATGTTTTAAAGAAATGTGAGTTTAACAAAGCTAAATTAGAAGACATGTTTTTAAAAAAAATGCTTCAAAGAAACACATTCATACTATGCATGCTCACACACACACCAAGCGCGTTCATACACCACATGTTCACCATGCTCATAAGCCACATGTTCATCTTGCTTTCAAGTATGGAGATTTTATAAATGTACTTATTGTGGCTGAAATGGTCATCTAGCTAAATTTTGTTATGATCGTATAAATAGTACTAATAATCATGTTTGGGTTTGAAGTACTAACGTAATAGGACCCAAGAAAATATGGGTAACAAAGTCAACAATTTCATTGTTTGATATAGGTACACACCAAGGCTCCAAGATGTAGGGAGCGGTAGTACCTTGATAGTGGTGCTCATGGCACATGACATGGGACATCAACAATCTTGCAACCCTATCAAGGTACGTTGAAGGTGGCACCGTCACCTTCGGAGATGATTCCAAGGGCAACATCATCGGTATAGGTAACATCAAGATTGGTACATCTCCTTTAATTGTAAATGTTATTTTAGTTGAACATAATCTACTTAGTATTAGTCAACTATGTGATCATGGTTTCAAAGTTGTTTTTGATGAATCTTCTTGTAATATTTTTATTGTAAAACTAATGATTGTATTCTCACCGGATTTCATGAAAATAATATTTCTATTATTGATATGTATAATCTAGATTGCAAAACTAAATGTTTAAATGCTTTTAATGAGGATTCATGCTTATGGCATAGAAGATTAGGACATGTATCTTTTGACTATCTTTCTAGAATCAATTCTAAAGAATCGGTGAAGGGTATGCCTTGCTTGAAGTTTGAGAAGGACCGCATTTATGATGTGTGCCAACTTGAAAAATAAACCAAGTCCTCTTTCAAACCAATCAAGGATATCATGACGTCTAGGCCTTTAGAATTGATTCACATGGATTTGTTTGGTCCTTGATTGGTAGTGAAAAGTGCATTTTATCATCATATTTACCATCACATTTTCATATTTATTCATATAATTCTGCACATTTACTAATATTTTATGATTTATTGTGTGCAGGCCTTGAGAAATAAAAATAAAGAAATAAAGCCTCAAAGAAGCCCAAAAGCCCATATTTAAGCCCAATGCAAAAGTTGCAATTATTAAATGTCAAAATTGCAAACACCAAGGGAAAAGTTACAAATACTAAAAGAAGAGGGAAGGATAGACTTCTATTCAATCCTAAATACTTGCAGGATGAGGATAAAAGCCAAAGAAGAGAGTGCAAAGATAAGGAAATTCGTTTAAAAAGATATTGGGAGATTTGAGATCTAGGTAACTTGCTTCCCAAGTTATCTCGAAATCCACAAATAAAGAGCCAGGATGCAACTTCCAGAAGACAACGCCCAGATGAACGGACCAGGGGAAGCCACGCGCCAAAGCGCGTGGCCATCTGCCACTACTTGGCTGCGGAAACGCGGCCCAAGCCACGTTTCCGCGGCAATCCAGTCTTATCTGGGGACCAGTTTTCGTGGGAGAGTTGTGTTGGGACTCTACCTCCTTCTGCACCTATAAATACCCCTGCAGACGCAACAGAAAGGGCGTACAGAAAATACAGAGCTAAAGCTAGGGTTTCTTTTAGGCTAACTTGTAATTTAGGTTAGGTTTTTCGTTTTGTAATTTTTGTAACTGAGGGGAGAGGATGTTTTCATGGAGGAAGGAGATCTACTTGTACTGAGGGTGAAAGTTTTGCTCTTCTTCCATTGTTAAATAAATCGACTCGAGGTTCGTTTTTGTTCTTTTATTATTTTAGTTCTTTTATTCTTGTGTTATTCTATTGTTTCTCTCTAATGTCTTGCAAACCATGAGACCCAATTGCTTCGAGACTGTTTAGCCGAAGAAGAGCCCTTGATGGCCTATGGAGATGAACAAGCCTTCTTTTGCTAGTCTTTTATTTTGGTAGTGTAGATCGCGAAGGTGGAAGATCCTATACGCCATACTTGCAAGCCTTCAAGGACAAGGTAAGTCGTTGCAAACGGATCAAAGGTAAGCAGGGCAGAAGAGGTAGGTAAGTGTTTCTTTTATTTTTTTTATTTTCTTTTATTTGTATAGATTAAGTCACCAACATCTCTCCAATTTCTTTCACACTTTTCATTGTATATACCATTGTAAATAACAAAATAAATAAAAAAGAGATAACTTACTTAAACGCTTCCATCGCTAGTCCCTCCCTGAGGATCACAACCCGCATAGCCACTGCTACCGCGGATTAAAATTGAGCGCCCTGCACTATTGTTTTAAATTCTGAAATTCTATATTTTGTGTGCAGGAAAATCTCAATCAAAATTTTGGCGCCGTTGCCGGGGAGGGACGGTTTGGAGAACAGGAAACAGCAGAAAAGGACATATAGCAACTCTGTGCCTCTGCCCTCGAAGGCAGAGCAGCAGAGCCTACTACAGTGCCGCGCAAAGGCGGCAATAGCTGTGTTTCCGCGGCCTTAGTAGTTCACTACTGATTCAGTTTTCTGCAGGTTGCTGCAATCTGCAAATTTGATTTGTCTGCTCTGTTAAATATTTTCTGTGATCACCCTGCATACTGCTAACTAATCAACAGTAAAATACTTGTTGAAAAAGATAAAAAATTGATTAGACGTTTGCATTTTAGGCATATGTCTTTTCAATTCATTTACTTTTACTGTTGAAGAGTGCTGGAGCAAGGTACGTTCGTATTTCATGTAGAATAGGACTCATCTCTTGGTTGATTTTCATGCTTTGAGTGAATCTTATTTATTTTGTACACTTGCACAAATTTATTCTAAGGGCATAACCCATTAACAAGATAAGGTGGGGATTTCATCACCCTTCCTTGGCCCAAAAATCAGATTCCAAGCACTCACTAACCAAAGCCTAACTAAAAATGAGTAGACGTTGGCCCTATGGACATCTCGAACTCAATTAGGAGATTATCCTAAGGGGGAACGGTGTTGGAAATTGACTCCTGCCAAATCAGTGTCTAGGAAGGGGATTGAGGGCCGAAAGCCCGAAGATTGGTGGTTATTTAATTAAGGAACGTCTTTGACGGAAAACCTCCCACCACTCTTGCCCTGACCTGGCTGATTAACTTGTGGTCAAAGTCTGCACCCTACCTCCCGTGGACAGTCTAACCAGTTAGGAGTCGTCTAGGTCATAGGTCTACCCTAACTTAGGTTAGAAATTTTTCTTTTTTGTTTGCTTGTTTGTTTGTTTTGTTTTTCTTTGATTGTGTTTGTGTGATATGGCATATAATAATTTTTCCAACTTTAATCCATATTACACACCATCTTCTTTTTCGGATATTACCAACCCGGCATATCATAATTTTGACCAACCTAGTGTGCCGGAATGGTCTTATCCGAATGAATATAACCCATACCCCCCATCTTATGACCATAATTTTCATACCACTTTCGACTCTTCACAGAGTTCATGGGGTTTCGCTTCCCCCGAGTCCAATTTTCAACCAACTTGTCCTCCATATCCACCTTGTCCACAAGATTCCCAAGATTCATACTCAGATCCACCCATTCAGAATAGAAAACCATCTATCTTGAAAATGATGAGTATGCAAGAGTCCAAACAATAATTACCATCAATCTTTGACATGATGATGCGTGAGTCCAAGCAACAATCACAAAATCTGACCGACTCATAACTTCATCACGATTACACTTCCTCTTTTCAAGTTCAATCACAAAATGATACACCAATCGACTATGAAAAGATGCTTGAAGCCATGACTCAGGCTAGATTAGCTCGTGATCATGAAATAGATAAGATGGTTCAATCCTTGCGTTCTCACCGTCCGGCCAATACTGCTTTCGCTGACCACTCTCTTATAGCCGACGAGCCACGTTGTTTTGGACAACAAGATTCTAATTCAGTACCATCATTTGAACTTGCCGAAACTCCAATTTCTGATAGTTTGGCAAGTTATTCCTTTCCTGAAATAGAACTTGAGCATGAATATGATCATGAACCCCACCTTGATGATTCAATTTTGCTTCCTGATTCAATAATGACTCCGGTGTCTCCACCTGATTTTACTTTTCCCGAGTCAACATTGGATCCTATGCCAATTCATCATGAAATTGAATCACCCATTTTTGATGATCATATTGAACTTGACCAATTTTATAATTTTGAAAGTCCCATGGATAAATTGGCAAGTTCTCATTTTTATGATATTGAACTCAATGAGATATGTGACCTAGATTCTCAAATCTGTGATCAAGTTCAAATTCCCGAATCATTATTGACTCCTGTTTTGTTACCTGACTTAGGTAATCTTTTAGAGTCAGTTTTGATTCCCACACCTATCATTCCTGAACTTGAATCACCAACATTGAGTCACATTCCATTGTGGGGAATTGATTGTGGACTTGAGTTTCAGCTTATTGATTTGGACCCACTTCCTGAACCTAGCCCGACTCCTGAACCCTTACTTGATTTAAGTTTCTTTCCTGAGTCGGTATTCGTTCCCATACTTACGACGTCCAAGTCAATCATTCCATCTTTTCACACTCCATTTTGGGACAAGGCGGTTGACACAATTCACTCTGAATATAATTATGAATTATGAAAATTTGATAGGGGAAAATTGCTAAAAAATGATCATACATACATTTTAGTGGGTTATACAAGAAAAATTTTTGGTGGGTTCCTCCGTGAAATACTGTATTATCTTGATTGGGTAGCAACGCTTGGTCCAATTAGACCACCACCGGAACCACCACCTTGAGGTAACTTTTGCCTTCCCTTCTTCTTTTTCATGCATATATGCATACATTCATACATTGAGGACAATGCATGAGATAAGTGTGGGGGTAGGCTTTACTAACATACTAACATAGGTAGAAACTAACCAAAATTCGCTAATAAAAAAAAATTTATAAAAAGGACAGTATTTTGACTTATTTTTTGAAAAAACCTAAGTTAGTTTTAAGGATTAGGAAAATCAGGATTAGGATTTCTAAAGACTTGGTCAAAATAAATAAATTGTTTAATTTTTAGGTATAGGAGGAGAAATTGAATAAGTAATTAGTCTTGATTTTTACCTTAATGAAAGGTGCATACCTAATGCATATCTCGGATTCTAAGACAAAGACCCCTGTGCCTCATAAAAAAATTATTAAAAAAAAATTTCACCAATTAAGCTGGATACATGTGCCTCATGAAGCATAAGTATTCACGCCTAAAGGTGAGTTAATAAATAAAATCCTTAGTTTTGTGGCCTAGTTCACTCGAGTTTGAGTCCGCGGGGTATTTTCTCACCCGGTGCCCTAAAACCGACCGGTTTGGGAGCCACCGACTTTAAGTTCGCTACATGGGTGGATTAGAAAGCCTAAGAAAAGTAAGAAAAATTACTTATATATGTACTAACACATCTAATAGTCAATTAGTTAGGTATGAGGGCCTCAAGAAGCCTTGATACTTACACGAAAGAAAATTAGATGAGTCATATATATTAAAAAAATAATAATAGTAATAATAATTATGAGGCATGAGAGTCCAAGTTAAGGAATTTCTAGTAAAAATTCACAAGGATGCATATGACTTAGGGTAACGAAAAAGACTATACAAACATTCAATTTTGACCCTTACCTAAAAAGGAAAACAATTTACTATATAAAGACTAAGTTTAAGAATGAATAAAAATGAGGATCCTAAAAACTTATAGACTACTTAGTCTCTTCAAATATATTTCAAATATTTTCTTTTTTATGGATTTTGTGGGTGTAATCCGCTGAAAACCCTCATGAGACAACACTCGTCCTCTAGGGTAACCTAGGGGTTTAACGGCTTGTTGCAGGGCTAAGTGCAACCGTGATTCCTACGAAAGTGAGTTAGCTAGTTTAGTTTTTCTTTTTCTTTTTGATTTTTACTCGAGGACAAGCAAAAAGATAAGTGTGGGGGTGTGATTGATAGTGAAAAGTGCATTTTTATCATCATATTTACCATCACATTTTCATATTTATTCATATTATTTTGCACATTTATTAATATTTTATGATTTATTGTGTGCAGGCCTTGAGAAATAAAAATAAAGAAATAAAGCCTCAAAAGAAGCCCAAAAGCCCATATTTAAGCCCAATGCAAAAGTTGCAATTATTAAATGTCAAAATTGCAAACACCAAGGGCAAAAGTTGCAAATACTAAAAGAAGAGGGAAGGATAGACTTCTATTCAACCCTAAATACTTGCAGGATGAGGATAAAAGCCAAAGAAGAGAGTGCAAAGATAAGTAAATTCGTTTAAAAAGATATTGGGAGATTTGAGATCTAGGTAACTTGCTTCCCAAGTTATCCCGAAATCCACAAATAAAGAGCCAGGATGCAACTTCCAGAAGACAACGCCCAGATGAACGGACCAGGGGAAGCCACGTGCCAAAGCGCGTGGCCATCTGCCACTACTTGGCCGCGGAAACGCGTCCCAAGCCGCGTTTCCGCAGCAATCCAGTCTTATCCGGGGACCAGTTTTCGTGGGAGAGTTGTGTTGGGACTCTACCTCCTTTTGCACCTATAAATACCCCTACAGACGCAACAGAAAGGGCGTACAGAAAATACAGAGCTAAAACTAGGGTTTCTTTTAGGCTAACTTGTAATTTAGGTTAGGTTTTTCTTTTTGTAATTTTTGTAACTGAGAGGAGAGGATGTTTTCATGGAGGAAGGAGATCTACTTGTACTGAGGGTGACAATCAGTGTAAGTTTTGCTCTTCCTCCATTGTTAAATAAATCGACTCGAGGTTCATTTTTGTTCTTTTATTATTTAGTTCTTTTATTCTTGTGTTATTCTATTGTTTCTCTCTAATGTCTTGCAAACCATGAGACCCAATTGCTTTGAGACTGCTTAGCCGAATAAGAGCCCTTGATGGCCTATGGAGATGAACAAGCCTTCTTTTGCTAGTCTTTTATTTTTGTAGTGTAGATCGCGAAGGTGGAAGATCCTATACGCCATACTTGCAAGCCTTCAAGGATAAGGTAAATTGTTGCAAACGGATCAAAGGTAAGCAGGGCAGAAGAGGTAGGTAAGTGTTTCTTTTATTTTCTTTATTTTCTTTTATTTGTATAGATTAAGTCACCAACATTTCTCCAATTTCTTTCACACTTTTCATTGTATATACCATTGTAAATAACAAAATAAATAAAAAAGAGATAACTTACTTAAACGCTTCCATCGCTAGACCCTCCCTGAGGATCACGACCCGCATAGTCACTGCTACCGTGGATTAGAATTGAGCGCCCTGCACTATTGTTTTAAATTCTGAAATTCTATATTTTGTGTGCAGGAAAATCTTAATCAGTCCTACAAAACTAAAAGTTTAAATCAAAATCGTTATATTTTTGTTTAAGTTGATGATTTTTCCCGTTTTACATGGATTTTCTTTTTGGAACATAAGATCAAGCTTTTTTACATTTTAATATTTTTCAAAAAAGGGTTGAAAATAAAAAAGATTTTTCAATTTTGCGCATAAGAAGTGATAGAGGTGGTGTGTTCATCAACCAATCCTTTATTACTTATTGCAAAGAAAATGGAATTAAACACGAGTTGTCATGTCCTACAACTCCACAACAAAATGGAGTCGTTGAAAAGAAGAATCAGACTCTTTAAGAAATGGTTAGGACTATGATTAGTGAATATGGGTTCCCTCAATACTTATGGCCTGAGGCCATAAACACCACATGCTATATATCGAATAGAATTTATTATTATAAAAATTCTTCTAAAATTTCTTTTGAAATCTATTATTCAAGAAAACCTAATATTTCGTATTTTAGAGTTTTTGGATGCAAATATTTTGTTTTGAACACCAAAGATAACTTGGGTAAATTTGATGCTAAGGCTTTTGAAGCAATTTTTGTTGGCTATTCTAATACTAGCAAAGCTTATAGAGTGTTCAATAAATTATCTCTTACAATTGAAGAATCTATGCATGTTAAGTTTAAAGAATCGATGCATTTGTTAAGAATGTTGTAGAGATTGATACTTTAGGTGAAGACATGGAGAAAGTATCCTTGAAGGACTCACCCACCCAAGAAGACAAGCAAAAACATAATGGTGAAGTTCAAGTGGATGAAGTGGAACCATCTCAACCACTTCCAAAAGATTGGAGATACGTTATAGGTCATCCCAAAGATCTCATCATAGGTGATGTATCAAAGGGGGTATCTACTCGCTCCAAACTCCATGATTTGTGTGGCATTATGCTTTTATTTCTCATATTGAACCCAAAAACATCCTCGAAGCTGATGGCGACTCATATTGGTTGCTTGCAATGCAAGAAGAGCTCAATCAATTTGAGCGCAACTAAGTTTGGCATCTCGTTCCTAGACCCCGTGATAGACCAACAATTCGTACTAAATAGATTTTTAGGAACAAGTTGGATGAGTCAGAAAATGTTGTTAGGAATAAAGCCATGTTAGTGGCCCAAGGTTACACCCAAATTGAGAGAATCGATTTTGAGGAAACCTTTGCACTCGTAGCATGGCTTGAAGCTATACGGATCACACTTGCTTTTACTTCTTATAAAAATTTCAAATCTTTTCAAATGGATGTCAAAAGCACCTTTTTAAATGGTTTATTGAAGAGGAAGTATATGTTGAGCTACCTCCCGAGTTTGTTGATCCTATATATCCAAATTCTGTTTTCAAACTAGATAAAGCTTTGTTTGGCTTAAAACAAGCTCCTAGAGCTTGGTATGAAATACTTTCAATATTTTTTCTTTCAAATGGTTTTGTTAAAGGTAAAGTAGATACTACTTTGTTTACTAAGCATGTTGATAGTGACATTCACGTTATTCAAATTTATGTTGATGATATAATTTTTGAATCTACTAATGAAATTCTTTGTAAAGAGTTTGAATCATGTATGCAGAATGAGTTTGAAATGTTTATGATGGGAGAGCTAAACTACTTCCTTAGACTCCAAATCAAGTAATGGAGTGATGAGATTTTTATAAGCCAACTCAAGTACACAAAGGAACTCATAAAGAAATTCAGACTTGAAGGGTCAAAGACTAGCAAAACTCCCATGGCTACCACGACCAAACTTAAAAAGGATGGACAAGGTAAAAGTGTCGACATAAAACTTTATAGAAGCATATTTGTTGTATTTAATGGCTAGTAGGCTAGATATCATTTTTAGTGTATGTCTTTATGCTAGATTCCAATCTTGCCCTAAAGAGTCCCACTTGATTGTGGTAAAACGCATTATTTGATACCTTAAGGGCACTATTGGAATGGGACTATGGTATCTGAAGACCGGACAATTTTCAATGACGAGTTTTTCGGATGCCGACTATGCAGGTTGTAGAGTGGATAGGAAGAGTACAAGTGGAATATGTCAGTTTTTAGGAAATTGTCTTATTTCATGGTCTTCCAAGAAACAAAATTCTATAGACCTCCCAACCGCCGAGGCAGAGTATATTGTGTCTGGAGCTTGTGTGCTTAAGTCCTTTGGTTGAAACACTCTCCTTGATTATGATTTACATTATGACCATGTTAAAATATTTTGTGATAATACTAGTACTATTTATATGACTAAAAATACAAATCAACCTAGTAAGACTAAGCACATAGAAATTAGATATCACTTTCTTAAAGATCATTATGAAAAAGGTGATATTGATATTGATTATGTTTCTACTGAATTTCCACTTGCAGATATTTTTACTAGACCACTTGATTTTAACAGATTTTCTTTTATATGTGGTGAACTAAATGTTTGTATTATTGATTGATGAGATTTCATGATTGTTTACTAACCCTTTTTGATGTATGACAAAAAGAGGGAGAAGTTTTGTGGTTTCATGTTTTGGTTTCATGTTTTGTATATGTTTATCTTATATATATTTTTTAGAACATCATTTGAGGGGGAGATTTTACCTCCCTCCTATATTTTATTTTATAGCTTATATGTTTTGTCAACATCAAAAAGGGGGAGATTGTTGGCCCAAAGGTTACAATCCCGAGGTTATGTGTTTTGATGATAACAAACCATATAAAAGCTATTTGGTACTAATAGAAGTTCAAGAATGAATTTCAGGTTGGTACAGGTTTGGATGGCCCAAGCATGAGATATTAGGCTCTATCTCAATCACTACTCAACTTCAAGTTTCAGAGATGCCTGCTTGTAGACTCATCGTGTAAATAGCTTTTGTTAAAGATTAGTATATATGGTTGAAGCTCAAAAATACACACACACACACCAAAATGCACGTTTTTCTAAAGTATGATTTTGGTTCACAAATTTTCTAAAATATTTTTATCAAGTTTTGAACTTATATCTAGCAGCTATATATGTTTCCTATCTTCCAAAATCCAAATAAAAATATTTTAAAATTTAATATATCTTCAAAAAGAATTATTCAAAAACTGTTTTGGCCAAGTTTGGTCGACCGGACGGTCTGCCGTGCCTATTATAGGCCATAACGGTCGATCGGAGTTCTGACAATTAGGGGTGTGCATGTTGTGTATGTTCCTGGTCGACCGAGCGGTCGACCGGTCTCTATTGCAGTCTATCAGGCGGTCGACCAACTGTAAGTAGCCAACTCTCAGTTTGGCACTGTCGACCGACCAGTTGATCGGGATGGACTAAAGGTCATAATTTTCAAAAGTCAGGTCGACCGACCGGTCGATCGTGAGTCTGCTGTTTTGGCAGAAACAACAAGTTTTGGAATCAGTTTTAAAACGTGTTTTGATTTTAAAAAACATGGTTTGCTGAATTGAGGGTCAATTTCTTCCTTTTTTATGCTAGTAAAAGTTTTCTAAATTTACTCTTCCTAAAACCTATATAAGGGGTCATTAGGGTAGAAGTTCTTATAACAACAATTTGAAAATATTCAAAGTTTTGTGCTTACTTAAGAAAAAAAATTTTGTTTCAGTTTTTATGTTTTTACTCTCCGAAAATGTCTTGAAGTTTTAGTTCTGAAAATATCTCTTTTATTTTCAAATTTCACTTACAAAATCTTGAGTTTCAATCTTATATATTATTCTCTAGGGTTTTTGTAAAGAAGTGTTTTCAAAAGAGAGTTTGTGGTCTTTTGATCACACAGTGCTTATTGTAATTGTTGCTACGCTACCTCTGGACTAGAGGAGTGTGTTGGGGAGTTGTATACCTCATAGTGGTTGTAATTCTTTTGGTGGAAAGTTCTAGTGGATTGGAAATCCTTCACGGTGGTGAAGGCGGGGACGTAGACCGGTGGATCGAACCTCGAAAAAATCTCTTTGTTTGCGATTAATTTCTTGTCTCTCTTATCTACTTTTTTCATTCATTTATTGTTGATCTATACTCTTACAATAAGATTGCATTGAGCACCTCAAACTCTTATCTAGAGGGATCACGAGGAAGAAGTTCAGAACCCTTCATAGGGCATACGGCTTCTAGTCTTGCTTTGAGTGATCGTTTGCGTCATATCATTTTTATTTTAGATTAGATTTTGATTTGATTAGCCTCACACTTATTCACCCTCCCTCTAGGTATAATTTCATCTTTTGACACCCAAAAACACAAACATTTTTGCTCGCAGACTCACCATGCCATCTTTGGCACTAAAGTAGGCCAAACTTCAAAATTCCCATAGCAAATCATGATCTCGAGTAGCTTTCTCAGACCAAACTTCCAGTGGAATTTTACATCCTATCACAATCGATGACAATCTATTTATGAGATGGCTAGCATACACAATTGCCTCAGCCCAAAATGATTTGTCTAATCGTGCATTAGACAATAACCACCTAGCCTTCTCCAGCAAGGAATGGTTTATCTCCTTAGCCAACCCATGTATATCATCTGTGAAGTGAGTGCCAATACCTGTGTTTTGGCTAAATTGTAGGAAGTGGTCCTTCTATCTTTCAACATTACCAATTTGTAGCTCCTTAATCTTCCTACCAGTTTGCTTCTCCATTATTTCCTTCCACTTCACCAACATATCTAGAGCTTCACACCTTTGTCTCTGTAGGCTGTCTAAAATCATTAAAGACAAGTCGTCAAAAGCAGAGACCCAAACTCCAGACGCAGGGCTAATCTCAGCCAGCACTGCAGCACCAAGGCGCGTGGATCGAAACCCGCGTCTCAGACAGCACTGCAGCACCAAGGCGCGTGGGTTGAAACCCGCGTCTCAGCCAGCACTACAGCACCAAGACGCGTGGGTCGAAACCCGCGTCTCATACACACTGCAGCACCAAGGCGCGTGGGTTGAAACCCGCGTCTCAGCCAGCACTGCAGCACCAAGGCGCGTGGGTCGAAACCCGCGTCTCAGCCAGCACTGCAGTACCAAGGCGCGTGGGTCGACACCCGCGTCTCAGTTGTAACCGCCCTGGTTATGGGGTCAATCACGGCCCACATAACGGGGAAAGTTAACCCCTATTATAGAGTATTTTTAGGAGGCATGTTCGCCCCTGAAACCTCTATAAATAGCCCCGTTGCTATGGAGAAGGGGTCGGATTTTTTTTTAGAGAGATCAGAGAAGAACTTGACTTGATAGCTTCTACAGAGAGAGAGAGTCCAACTCTTCAACTAACTTGCTGCGTACAAGTTAATCTTTGCCTACAATCTCTTTGAAATTTTGGTCGACAGGGCTGTGTTACTCCGTCAGCCAACCGAAGAGAAGATCCCCAGAAGTTCCTGACGTTCACCCGGTTAACGAAAAATAAGATTTACTTTCCACCGCCACTTGAAGAACCCAGTACTAAATAAAGGGGAGATTCAAGACTCAACATCTTCCCTCCCTTGTAGTTGGAGCATTAGTTTGTTGTAACTTTTCAATTGATTCAAGGAAACTTTACACGCGAACCATTCTCCGTACCAGACAAGAGATGGCAACTCCGCTGGGGACTACTTTCATTACTGACGAACAAATTGTGGCGCAAGGTGACGTCCTCTATAAGGGAAAAATGGTCGAATCACTCGTCGTAGAATTCGACCAGGCAAAGTATGAAGAGTTCCTCTCTTCCGGCTCCAAGAGCCCAAAGGCCCGCGCATACCGTAGGGTCTCTACGGGGACTTGCCCCAAAATCTGCTCTGAGCCTCTCTCAGAGGCAGCTGTTGTGAGGAATGTTGTGGCCAATCACGCCATGCGTGACACCCGCGCCAACGTCTCTCAGGAGACCCGCGTGGTCAAGTTCTCTGGTGTCCAGCCAATCCATCCTCTTCCTCAGCACCAGGTCGTCGTTGGTTTCTCTCAACCCCCACGACGCAACCGGAACGCTGAACGCCAATAAAGGAGGCGTGCGCGTCAACTGCAAGTTGGAACAACTGATCGTCTAACTGAGGCAGGACGCAAGGTTCAAACCGACGTCTCTGTCGCACCACATCCGGCACGTGAAATCCGCGTTTGGTAGCCCAAACGTGGGGTTCATCAAGTTGGCTCCTCTGAAGCCCCACTCCCCAGACGCCAAGGCGAAGCTCGCATGCCTTGTCGAGTACAAGAAGCACACGCCTCTAGGCGTGGAGCCCAGCAGCCCTGCATCTCTCAAGCGTCTCTGCCCCGACACAATAATCAGCAACGCGATAGCCGCGTCTCTTCTCAGCAGAGACGCCAGACGCGCGTCCTGAGTCCACGACGCGAGAACCGCGTCTCTGAACCCCGCGTCCTAGCTGTACAGAGCAAGGATGCCTCCTGCCCTCGGCATTACGAGGCTAATCTCTTTAATCCTCCTCCCACGAATCTGAGGGATTATTTGACGAAGAAAAGAAGTGTTAATCGAATCACTTCGTCATGTTGCTGCGAACGGCTGATCCCGATGCTCTCTGAGTGTCAATGCAGTTCAGGTGCAAACCAGCAGTCTCTATTTAGACAGCTGGCCCTGATTTCCCGATCAGCTAAAAGAAGTCGTTTCCACAGGAAGAGGGTCTTCTCTGACACTGAATATCCTGAGCTCACTGCAAACATGGCGAGCAGGAGCAGAAGAAAACAACCTGCAATCAGTTCCAATGATGAGTCTGATACAGAACCGGAAGGAGTATACCAGCACACTCGCACCCGAACCGGCGCAATTCCCCCGATTGACTACAATGCTCTAGCCCGGGGCATTGAGGTGAATGACTCACATTCCGCTATTGCAGAGTCACAGGCTTCAAACTCTTCTATAGAGAAAGAGGCCTTTATATACATGACTAGCACTCCTGAGGAGATCGCCAGGCACTTGGAGCAGCAAGCCCAGGTCCAGAAGGAACAATTCGAGATGATTCGTGCTCAGAAAGAATCTATCGACTCCCTTAAGCAGATGCTCGCACAGTTGCTTGAAGACAAGAGGAAGTCAACCAACAAAGCCTCCTCTAAGAAGTCTAAAGGCAAATGAAAAGAGGGGGAAAGCTCATCTTCTGTACACGTAGAGGAGGAAGAGCAACTTACTTCCGGTTCGTCTAAATCCTCATCGCAGGAAAAGGACGACCGAGACCAGGGAAAAGTTGATTCTAAAAGAATGAATCAGTTGGAGCAACGTCTTGAGGCCTTTACCAACTGGAAAGGCCTCCAAGAAGCAGGAGTGGTCCGGCCATATCCGGCCGAGTGGGACCTGGTTCCATACCCGCCCAAGTTCAAAGCTCCAACTCTCCAAGCATTTGATGGGAAAGGTTCACTGAACTAACATATCTACTACTTTAAATCCCAAACAGGGAATGTGGTAGATAATGATGTCATTCTAGCACGCTTGTTTATCGGCACCCTAAAAGAGCTTGCCTTTGAATGATTCATGAAGCTCCTAGAGGGCTCCATCAAGAATTGGGGCGACTTGGAGAAGCTCTTCTTAACGCGCTTCTTTGAAGATGACTCGGAGGTCAACATGCCTACCCTTTTAGCCACCAGGCAGCGAAAGGGAGAGTCTCTTAAGTCTTTCGTAGAAAGATTTCAGAACGTAGCACTCCGATGTCCAAGCGGTATGACCCAGGTCACCCTGGTGGAAACATGCCACCATAATCTATAAACCTCACTCCTCGCCCAAATAGGAGTTGCCGAAAGCCGCACCTGGAAGCAGTTGATCCAACAAGGTGAAGAGGCTGAAGAAATTATCGCCCGGGTCAGGGCAGAAGAAAACAAACCCCGACCTGAGAGGTCAACGAGGCGTGCGCCAGACACATCCCTCCAAACAAAAAGGAAGGATAACTTGGCAGCAGAGACCAAATCCCCTGTCAAACCTCAACCGGTCAAGGGAAGTGGCTCTTCAAGCCAACCACGTGCCAACAAGCAGTATTCCTTCAAGGATGAACATGTCGACTCGCTCTTCAAACTACTCAACAAGAGCAACCGACTGAAGCTTCCTGAAGCTAGGCACCCTGAAGAAGTCAGTAAAACCGATAATCCCAGCTACTACATGTATCACAGGATGTTGGGATAGCCGACCAAGAGCTGTTATGTCTTCAAGGACATCCTTCAGGCTCTGATTGACGCGGAGGTATTAAAACTCCGTCCAGAGCAGAAGAAGGTGGCGGCCAATATGACGTCATTCCTCTAGTTTGGAAGGCAACCTCCAACACCCTCTGGAGTAGTCCCTGTCCCAAGAGGAGAGCTGAGAATAGTCAACACAGACCCTCACCAACAGCAAGAGAAGGGCCTGGTACCCGTTTTCACACCTCGGGGAGAAGTCATGTGGGTTCATCCCGACCTTGTGGATGGCCAGCAATGGACCACTGTAACCAGCAGGAAGTCCAAAGGCAAAGCAAAGGCTACATCCTGTAATATGGTATGTACCTCTTCTCGGGAAGCGGAGACTGATGTTCCCTCACTGACCGATTCAGAAGAGGAGACGATAGTCCTGGCCACAGAACCCAGTCAACTGGTGGCGGAAACCCGTTCAGGGCAGTCATATTTGAAAAAGTATGACGAAATGGCGGTAACTCCTCCATAACCCGCTGCAGAGTCAGCCAAGTCCTCCATAAAGCAGCCCGTGGAGAGACAAAAAGAGCTTCAGTTTTTCAAAGTTCTCTCGAAAGACATCGCGAAAGGATCCACGGCACCTTACCGCTTTGATGTCTTCGCTCAACTGGCCAATATCCCGGCCCGAATTACCCTTTATGAGCTCGTCAGGCTATCAAAGTCAACCAGAGAAGCTCTACAAGAGGCCCTCGCTAATGCTGAGGCTTTCATGACTCAGGTGCCAATCGGACCAAAGGAGGAAGATGTAGAGGATTGCCTCCATACCTCCCAAAATGTTCCCTGCATCACCTTCACGGCAGATGATATGCAAGTCAAAGGGAAACATGATCGACCCCTTTACTTCACAGGGTATATTGGATCATCTGAGGTGAACCGCATTCAGGTAGATCCCGGGTCCGCATTGAGCATTATGCCTCGCTGAGTCATGCAACATCTCGGGATTCCTACTCACCGTTTGAGCGCCACCCAGACTACTATTTATGGGTTCAATGCCAATAGTACCCGTCCAATGGGGAAGGTCAAGCTCAAATGCCAGATTGGGGACCTAAGGTCGGAGGTGACATGCTACGTGATAGACGCTGACACCTCCTACAATTTGCTGTTGGGACGACCATGAATTCATCGCAATTCTATCGTTCCCTCTACTCTCCACCAAGTCATGAAATACATCGACGGGAGTGGAAAGGTGCGAACGTTAATTGTCGAAAGGCATCCGTTCAAGGGAGTTGAGAATTATTTCACAGATTCTCTCCTATATCAGGAATATGTGGAAACAGATGAAACCCCGTAACCAGAGGAGCCCGACTCTGGTAATGAAGCCGACACTGAGCCGGAAAAAGAAGAGTGCATGTGGGACTAGATCCACTTATAACGGGCATTAATAAGCTCGACGTTGATAATACCACCAATAATGTAGGTGGATGGTATATTAATGAAGAGTTAGATTTGGCGTATTTCTCTGTATTTGCTTCTGATTCGGTGCCGTCGGACACTAGTACCGAGGTGGATGATGATCTCTGGTCGGCAATGGATGCTTTGACATCATTTCGTGTACCAGTGAAGTCGTCCTTCGTAACGCACCAAGATGTTAGTAGTGCACAAGAATCCATATTCATGGTTTCAGTAAGACGAAAAGGCCAAAGACCAATTCTTTTCGGACGAATTGAATCCGAGCCGATGACCTGTGAAGAATCAGAAAGCGAGCAGGAATCCCCTCAGTTTGGTCATTATGAGCCAAAGGCACTCAGAATGATGAAAAGCATGGGGTATGATCTAACAAGCGGACCAGGGTTGAACTTCGGCAAAGGAAGGAGAACGCTACTCCGATCTTTTGTGCCGAAAGGGAAAACCCCTGATTATTATCATCGGATTCGCAGGGGGTTAGGTTATGTGTCAATTCCGATCCCATCAGCTTCTGAGTCTGAAGAGTCATTATGCCATGATTACTCATCGGGCACGTCATCGTGGGAGTCAGATGTTAGTGTCGACAACATCTTCAGAGAACTTTCAGTGAATATGGTTTCAACAAGCCACCTGAAAGACGGAGATGAAGAAATGATCCAATCTGATACAGATCCTTGGATCAAACACTTAAACAATCTTTAGGATACCCGCTTCGAACAGTGTGAGCCACCCACAGAAGATAAGGTTGTTCAGATCAATCTAGGAGATGAGACTAACCCTAAGCCCATCTTCATAAGTGAAGACCTATCACCTTCTGAGAAAAAGGACCTAATATCTCTTGTGCAAGAATATATAGACGTCTTCGCCTGGAGTTATGAGGACATGCCTGGACTTGATCCTCAAGTGGCTATGCACCGCCTCAAAATTAATATGGATGTAAAGCCCGTCAAGCAACAACAACGACGGTTCCGTCCAGAAATAATGGAGGCAATTCAATTAGAAGTCAGAAAGCTTATAGACTCTGGCTTCATTAGGGAAGAACAACATCCTGATTGGGTAGCCAACATCGTCCCCGTTGCTAAAAAGAACGGAAAGATCCGAATCTGTATTGATTTTCGTGATCTAAACGAGGCTTGTCCCAAGGATGAATTCCCACTGCCAATCACAGATGTCATGATTGACAACACATGTGGATTCGAGCGAATGTCCTTCATGGATGGATTCTCAGGATATAATCAAATCAAAATGTATCCTGATGATGAAAAGCATACCTCTTTCAGGACACCACTGGGGTATACTGTTACACCGTCATGCCCTTTGGACTGAAGAATGCAGGGGCAACATATCAAAGGGCCATGAATGCCATTTTCCACAAACACATGCGCAAAACAGTGGAATGCTATGTTGACGACATCGCAGTAAAAAGCCGCGCTAAAGGTGATCATTTAACTGATTTAAAGGTTATCTTCGACATCATGCGGGCCCATCAATTGAAGATGAACCCCGCCAAGTCCTTCCTGGGGGTGGCCAGTGGCAGGTTCCTAGGGTTTGTAGTGACTTCCACAGGAATTCATTTGGACCCAGAAAAGGTTCGCGCCATTCAGGAGATGCAACCTCCGAGGAATCTCAAAGAGCTCAGGGGATTGCAAGGACGATTGGCGTACATCCGCAGGTTTATCTCAAATCTCTCCGGAAGATGCCAACCCTTCACCAAATTAATGAAGAAGGGTGTTTCGTTCATTTGGGACAGCGCTTGCCAGCAAGCATTTGAGGAAATTAAACAGTACCTCACACAACCGCCAGTCCTTGCAGCTCCGGTGTCTGAAAAACCTTTCCTGATATACGTCCGAGCGATGGATCATTCTTTAGGAGCTCTACTAGCTCAAATGATGATCAAGGACGAGAGCAAGCAATCTACTATTTGAGTAGAACAATGATCGGGGCCGAACATCGGTACAACCCGATCGAGAAGGAATGTTTGGCATTGGTGTTTGCTATTCAGAAAATGCGACACTATTTGGTAGGCCAAACTATAAACGTCATATCAAAAGTCAACCCCCTGAGGTTACTTATGACAAAGCCTTCATCGTTAAATGGCCGATTGGCAAAATAGGCCATATTGCTATCCCAATATGAAATGTACTTTTTACCACAAAAGGCATTAAAGGACAAGCGATGGCAGATTTCCTGGCTGAATATCCTAATCCGAGAGCAGCCAAACTTTACGAGGATCTCCCAGACGAGGTCGCTGAAGCCTGCCAGACTCAGACATCCTTCGAAAGGCAAGTGTGGCAACTTTTCTTTGACGGTGCATCCAGAACAAGCCCAAAGGGACATATAGTAGCGGGGGTAGGAGTAGTGCTCGTCTCCCCACAGAACTATGTGATTCCTCGGGCTGTCTCATTAACCGAGCCTTGTTCCAACAATGTAGCTGAGTACAATGCCCTTTTGATTGGGATGCAACTCGCCGATGAGGTTGGCGTTAAAAATCTCGAGGCATATGGTGACTCCAAACTCATCGTCAGCCAAGTTCGCGGGGAGTACGAAGTCAGACATGAAGACCTAGTACCCTATTACAACGCAACTGTCTACATGGCCGAGAGGTTCACCAACTTTTACATTGACCATGTACCACGCAAGCAAAATGCGCATGCAGATGCACTGGCATCCCTAGCTGCCTCCTTAGCTCTTCCAGCTGGAGCAGTGGAGAAAATATTTGTCCACAGCCACGACCTGTATTGCCCGAGAATTGCTCTTGAGGACTACCAGGAGCCAGCGGGAAATTGTCAAGGCAAGGAAGTGCTTGAGTCGTCAACCAGTCCAGAGCCTAGAGACTGGCGATTCCCATATATTGATTACGTCTTGTACGGCATCCTGCCTGAAGACACCAGAGAAGCGGCTGCCATTCGAAGGAAAGCCCCCAAATTCTACTATAATGCGATTACGCGAACATTGTATCGTCGATCACATGATGGGATCTTGCTCCGCTGCCTTTCACCACAAGAGGCACAGGAGGTATTGAAAGAAGCCCATGACAGTATGTGTGGAGCCCATCAACCTGGCCCAAAACTTGTATATCGACTCTAAAGGTTGGGATATTATTGGCCTAAGATGATCGCTGACGCCATCACTTATGCCAAAAGATGTCACGCCTGCCAAGTGCATGGTGATTTCATCCATCAAGCACCAGGCTACCTTCACTCTACGACCTCTACCTGGCCATTTAAGATGTGGGGGATGGATGTGGTTGGCCCTATCAGCCCACCGTCATCAAAAGGACATCGGTTTATCTTAGCCATAACCGATTACTTCTCCAAATGGACTGAAGCCGTTCCTTTGAAGGAGGTAAAATCATCTGATGTGATCAAGTTCGTGAAACATCACGTCATTTACCATTTTGGGGTACCTCGGTGAATTGTCCATGACAATGGACCCCAATTCATCAGCTAGGCTTTCCAGAGATTCTACGCTAAGTTCAGAATCCAGAGTGTATCCTCAACGACATACTACCCCACCACTAATGGTCTCGCAGAAGCTTTTAATAAGACCATTGGCAAGCTCCTCAAGAAATTCATCTCGAAAAGTCAACGTGACTGGGACGACAAGCTGGTGAATGCTTATGGGCCTATCGCACGACTATTCGAACCCCAACTAAAGCTACGCTATTTTCTTTGGTATATGGGTGTGAAGCCGTGCTTCCACTGGAAATCGAAATTCCGTCTCTACACGTTGCCCTGACTGCGGAGTTGACAACAGAGGAGAAGCATCGACAGCGACTCCAAGAATTGGAGGCCTTGGATGATAAACGTCTGCAGGCCAACAACAAATCGAGCTCTACCAAGCCCGGATTACCAGAGCCTTCAACAAGAAAGTTAAAGTGCGAACTTTCAAGAAAGGCGACCTTGTCTTAGCCGTCAGAAGACCTATGGTGATGACACATAAGACAAAAGGAAAATTCCAGCCCAAATGGGAAGGACCATTTGTAGTAGAGTCAGTCTACTCAAATGGATCATATCGCCTCATATCGCCTCATAACCTCAAATGGCGATACGCTCATGATGCCGATCAATGGCAGATTCTTGAAGAAGTACTATCCTTAATAGTATTCCTCCTCTGATCAAGTTAAAAGTACACCTCTGATCAAAACAAGAAGAGCTTCTTCATTAACATCCGACGTCTCCGACGGCTAAGGATAGAGGAAAATGTTGCTTCTAAGCCCAACATAAGTCTTCGATAACTCACTATGCTGAGGGGAATAGCATGGCTAGCCCAACTCAAACGGTAGTTGGTAAAGGCACCTCAAATCCGTTGACAGCTGAGGGTTTGCTAAAAACCCTGGGTTCTAATGTTCCCATCTTCATTAACATCCGACGCCTCTGACGGCTAAGGATAGAGGAAAATGTTGGCTTTTAAGCCCAACATAAGTTTTCGATAACTCATCATGCTGAGGGGAATAGCATGGCTAGCCCAACTCAAACGGTAGTTGGTAAAGGCACCTCAAATCTGTTGATAGCTGAGGATTTGCTAAAAATCCTAAGTGGATGTAATTCCACCCTCTCCTCCAAAATCCCTTACCAATTCTCATACACAGAATGGTAGGTCTACAAAATACAGTCATTGCTAAGTTAACACTATACCTCTGGTAATGAAAATTTTCAATACTCCCTATCGAGTACAAATTTTACTTGTCAACTCTACATGGAGTAGCGAACCTTCAAATTTGCCAAGTTAATACTATACCTCTGGCTCTTCAAACTTCACTTGTCAATTCTCATCAATAGAATGACAGGTCCTCAAATTGCTCGTATCGCAAACTAATTTTGTCAAGTTAATACCACACCTCTGACAAATTACTGTTAAGTTAATTTACACTTCTAATGGTAATTGAGTTGCTGCCAAGTCCAATGTTAAACCTCTGACAGCCATTTTTCCCTCAGACTTCCATATCGAAGCTGAAATAAATGATGCTAAGTTTAATACTACACCTCTAGCGTCCAAGTCATTGCTAAGTTCAACAATACACTTAAGGCCATGACTTTCCCTCAGATTTCCTTGTTAAAGTCGAGATGACCAATGCCAAGTTTAAAATTACACCTCTAGCATTACCCTCACCGCCAAGCTAAACATCACACCTATGATAGTGACACTTTCAGTTTTCCTAAACAAAACTGAAATGCTTTTGAGTCAAGTTAACATCATACCTCTGACTCACATCCTTGTCAAGTTAATACTACACTTCTGACAAGACTACATTCAACCCGTTAAGTTAATATCACACCTCTAACGGTAAAGACTTTCCTAGATCCCCCGCGAATCTAGTCGCACTTGTTATTCTCCTCAACAGAACAAAAGTCTATCTAAAAATATTGTTAGGTTAACATTACACCATTAACAGTGTTTTCATTAACTCCCCAGCTGATCTTAATCAAGTTAATCCCAAACCTCTGATAAAAGTTCATCCTCCCTGGGGGTACAAATTCTGTCATTCTCCGTTATAGATTGGCAGGTCCACAAAAGTTATCTTATCTCTATTAAGTTAATATCACACCTCTGACAGCATTGTTGAGTTCCTGAAATAGGATCTCTCTCTACAAAACTTGACTCGTTAAGATTATCATCATAATTTTGACAGGTCAAAGGTTCTTTACTTCTATTCGTCTAACTTTCAATACAAAAAGGGAGTTCAAGACAATAGAAGGAGACAAAAAGAAATGTGTCGCTTTTATTTATATCCAACATATGAAAGTGATACAAAACGCTCTCTTATTCAATAAGATTGAGTGTTACAGATAAAGGAGTACAAAGAAGTCCCTCTCTCTCTCTCAAAGGTTGCCCTCACTCCTTGAAACTGCTCACAATTCTAAGTACAAGATGTTTGGAAGAGCGCCAAAGATGGGTTGAGCACTGTGATGACGATCGGAAGCTGATTGCACCATGATGCATGATGTAAACATTGAAAGAGCCCATCGTTGACTAAGAACAATGGTGTTTTTGAGGTCGAAAGGCAGCAAAATCTTCTGATTCCACCTGACCATCCGAAGTGGCGGGGTATGATCCTTCGTTGATGAACATCTCCACCACCAGAAAGTCATCTAATGAGCATGGAGTTTTCATCGATGTCACTTCTGGGGTAGGTGAAGGGAGAATCCAAGACCATACCCACCACTATATCCACCGCCATCCTCGCTCTGACCATGCCATGCCAAGAAGCATGACCGGTGCATTGAATCAAAAGAGATCTTGGCGAGTGTCAGGGCCCATGACTTCTTCTCCAGTGGTTGACCGCCAAACAAGTTCGCTGGCCGATATATTCTCCCAAGGGCCCAGCGAACATGAAAAGGGATGATTAAGCCTACCTGCAAGAAGCAAATAAAAATTAGGATATCTGAAACTTAGTATATTTCAACAAGAAAAACTAAGTGACAGATGCAGCTATTGCTGAAAACTTCAGACGCAGGAATAACCCGCGCAGTGAACCAAACTTCTGCGACGGCAGAAACAGACACGACCAAAGCTGTGATACACACAGAATTCAAACACAGTCTGATTTTGCATCCGCGTTTAAGGTATGAGGCGCTAAGAGAATCAGACGCGAAAATTGTCGTCTCCCTGTTTGACAAACAGTGGTTGCAAAATTCAGGCCTGAAACTTTCGACCGAGGTTGAAATTCTTCTAAGTCGACAGCCTAAGACGCGAGCTCTGTATGTAAAGCTCGCAATCCAGGTACAAAAGTCCATTATACTCGCGTCCAGAAGAATTTTGAGTCAGAGTTTTCTGAATGGCGCAACTCCCAAAAGGTGGGCGCACCAAACAGACCTCAGAAGAAGGTCAAGAAGATGAATCTCTTTAAGAGATAGCAAAACTGCAACCCCGTAAGGGCTGAAAATTTCAAGGCAGACTAGGGAGTCATACCCGCAGCAACCCCCATTAAGGGTTGAACTTTCTGCATCAAGGCGCGGATATAAAAGGTGCTCAAGGAGACGCTTCTTGATCTTGAAATCACTTGACAGTGAAAATCTTCTAGAGAGATTAAACAGAAGCATGATAGCTCCGGGTCATCATCATCCATGGAGGCAAGTCCCAGATACAAGTTCTTGAAGAGAAAAGGCAGAATCGCTCTGAGCATTCGCTCTCAAAGGAAAGCAGTCTAAGTAATGGACTACTAAAAGGAGAAGCTGAGCCCTATTTATAGGCAAACCACAAAGCCTGTGATTAATTGTTCGCTATCAGAAACGTCAGCCTTAATTCTCGCACGAATGTCAAAGCCCAATGACGGGCTGACGCGTGGACTATCGCTTCGGGAAGCATCGAAGACGCGAGTCTCCAACCGCCAGCGTCGATTTGGCATTTAAAGGTATTAATGCCTGAACCCAATGAAGGGCTGACGCGTGGACCGCCGCTTCGGGAAATATCGGATGATGCGAGTCCCCAATCGTCAACCTCAACTTGACATTTAAATATCCAATGAAATCTTTATGACAAGCTGCATGTAATGCCTAGGAAGTTGCACCAAACGTAGACCCGAGAGCCACGTCCAGAAACTGGCATCCCTTTGCGAAATCGAAAATGGCGTCCCTCTTCATTCCAGTCGAAAGAACTGCAACTGCGTCTCTCAGAGTGATTCAAAGCTGCGTCCCTTCACAGCAAAAGGGACCCATTCTGGGGGTCGCGCTTGGAAATCACATAAAAGTGAAAAGCTGCATCCTGAGACTTGTGTCCTCAACGGAGAAGGCTTATGACATTCATAAGTATCTTGGAGCTGCGTCTACATGGCGAGATGATAATGGTGTTCCTATCATAAACTCAATATAATTTGAGTTTGTACCAGGTCAAAGACCCAGTGTCGCATCCTCATATCTATGCGTCAGTTTTGAGGAGCATAAGACCGCGTCCTCACGGCATCCCGAATTCTGTACTTGGGTAGAGTTAAGGACTGCGGCCAGGGAGCCGCACCCAAAGCTGCGTCCTTCGCGCCAACTGGAACCGCGTCTCAATTCACAGGTCAGAGTCGCATTTCTCAGGATCGCGTCTCCCTATAAATCAGAGCCGTGCTCCGCCCAAGAACTCAGTTCTACCTAAGTTCATTATTCACCGCCAGTCAAGGATCACAGCCAAAGACTGCCGCTAAGAAATTGGATTCATCTACAGTGGAACAATGACGATGGAGCAAAATTTCAAAAGACTTTTATTATTTGAGCCAAAAATGGTAAAAGTGATACAAACGCTATTGATGAATTGAGTGTCCTTTCCTTAAAAAAAAGATGGAGGCTAATAATCTTGATTAGCCAAAGAACGGATTTGTTCTCGGAGGCGATGTATCTCGTGCTGACGTGATTTCTCAGCCTCCATGAGAGCCTGGACCCACAGCTCCTCATCGGACAAAACTCTCCTCGCAGCCAGCTGCGCTCGTAGAGATTCCAACCTGGAGGAGTGAGTGGAGAGGTTTTCTTCAACCTGCGTCTTGGCAGTTTCCAGCGCTTCCAGCTTCTTCCTGGCAGTGGCAAGCTTCTGTTCATTGATTGGAATCAAGGCTTTTGCTTTAGCTATGGTGGCCCGAGCAGTGATAATAACCTGCTCTGCGCTCTGCAGGACGAGTTCAGATTCCCTTGAATCGCCAATCAGCCTTTGATGGTCAGCCTGGAAATGTTGGAGATGGTGGGTCTCTTCAGCTATCCTTTCCTCCATCTCCTTTCGCTCTTGTTCTTGAGCAGCAAGAAGCCTAGTAAGGGTTGCCCAGGCCTCGTGAACTGAGCCAACATCTTTCAAAGACTTAAGCTCTTTCAGATCACTCCCCAACTGCTCCACCAGCAGCAGACACGCCCTAGCCTATGAAGGACCTCCAGTATGACTGATGTTCTCGATCAAATTCTCAAGAAGCACTCGGGCAAATTTGAAAGAACTGCCCCCAGAGAGGATGGGATCAATACATGATCGCATGGAAGCAAAGAACTGCTGCACCATTTAACGTGTCAGTTCTTCCATGATATCATTGACTAGAGAGAACTCTGCTGATGTACTCCCAGATCCCCTTTCTATCATAGGGCGAGGGATGGGAATCAACTCGTCCCGTGCAGGAGTATGATCAACGACAGGTGCGACAGAAGCCGAGATGGTCGTCGATACGTCTGGCGCAGTTACTGTCGTAGCAGCCTCCATGACGACTGAAGTAGCAGCAAACTTGACTTCTTCAGAGCCCTCAGTCGGGACTTGAATTGTACTGCCCTCTGGGCCGACGCTGACCGCAAGTTCCCCTGCCTGAGCTCCCTCAGCGCTCTCTGCAGATTACCAGAACATTAGCCATGACAACAAATAGAAAATATTCAAGACATCAATATTTCTTTACCAAGCCGAGGGTCCAAAGATGGCAAGTTCCTGGGCAAATCTTGCAGGGTGGAAGTCTCCCTGACTTCAATAATTGCCCTCTCTTGAGGCATCTCAGCAGCAGTCTCAACACCCTCCTGCTGGGCCAGCTCCTGTATCATCTCCTCGATATGGGAGGAAGTCATAGCCTCGCTGTCCACGGTCAACCCTGCAGCATAAAGTTAAAGGGAGGACGTCAGAGAACCTTTTTCCTAGTTAAAAAGGGCAATTGGGTCAAAAAGACAAAGAGATTACCTTCAGCAGGAGCAGTTGCCGCTAGTGGCGACGCCGTCACCGGATCACACCCATATATTTCCTCCTCTGTGATATGTGAGAATTTACTCGGATCTGGAGGAGCGGGTTCATCGCCAAAATCGACCTCATCGCCTGAAGAATATTCATCCTCCTCAGACGATGAAGACGACAACGCAACACAAGAGGCCTCAGTAGCCGAAGCCTTGCCACCAAGTACCCCGGTATAGTGGGACTGGGGTCAGCTACCCTCGAGCTGGGCATCAGTATAGCAGGAGACCCAGGCTGTTGCGCTTCATCCCTCCTCTCTTGAGTCAAAGAAGACCTTGGTTGAGTTGAGACCCCTGGAATCTCAACATCATCCCTGCTCATCAGATCAGCCTCAAGTTTCTCAGCCTCATCGGTTGCAGTGGGATCATCAGCAAGCTCCCCTTCTTCTAAAATCGCGGGACCCCTGCTGTGCAGTCCACGAGGGCGAACGAGGGGGGTTTCGTCTTCCTCCTCCTCTTCTTCCCTCTGCTCCTCAACACCGGAAGGGACGGCCTCAGGCATTAAAGTTTCAGCCCCTGAGTCTTTCCTGGCCTTCTTCGGGGCCGGCTCAGCCTAGAGAGTAGAGCCATGAGGACGTTTAAGCACCGCCTGTCGACACCTTCTAGCAGGCTATTCCCTAGGTGCTGCTGCTCTTGATTCCACCCGCGTCTCCCCTCTGGCTTCCCTCTTAGCCGCCTGGTATTCATCGATACCCCGCATGCGCTTGTTGGATGCCAATTTCTCCTCATGGATCGCATTAATGCTCTTAATGCATGAACGCTCCATTGAGTAGCCAGGTATCTTGCTAGCTTGGAAGTACCAAGTACAGAAACCAAGGCTTGCATAACAGTTTGGCGTCTTGTAAGGCAAGCTATAAAGAGCTTTTGTCCCCCCAGCCACGCTATAATACCAGGCCCGAGCACCTTCAAACAAATTTCCACTGAAGGCGAGTTGGGCGTTAGGGTTGCCGACATATAGTTGGTCATAGCTGAACTGTCGGGTAAAATGATTCGGCATATAAGGCTCGATCGTGCATGAATTCCCTTGCCGGAAGAGCAGATACCCAGGCCGGATATTGATGAGCCACCAGAAGACTCCCGACGGCAGCCTCGTGAAGTTGTCCGGACCCACAATGTCGGCAAATTTATCCCCATAAGCAGCATCTATAATATCGGGGAAGCAACGGTTGAGATGGTAATTTGAAGCATTCAGAATACATTTCCGAACATAGAACATATAGTTGTTGGACCAGCTTGAGCTCTCCAGCCGCTGCACAAAAGGGACAAACCCCTCGGATCGAGATACTGGCATCATCAGTGAGGGGCAGTGCATAACGTACCAAGCCATTAGGTACGTGTAGGGAAGCTCGATCCGAGGGTTGGGAGTCTTTAATCTCGGCCTCCCCTCCGAGTCAACCTCCGGTCTACCGTGGAAGACGACGATGGCCTCCACTTTGCACAGGCTCTGAGTCAAGGCCCACAATCTGCTTTGGATTCTAGCCACCATTGCTGCAAGGAGAGCGATGGACCTACCGTAGGCCAACAGCACTGCCGGATACACCACGTCGGCGACAATCACTTCATGCGGTAGTGTCGGCACTACACAACGCTTCAACCACAGCATGAGGAAGCCCGCCAGTAGTGCCCGATTAGAAATGGGGATCTTGGCCTGGTGATGAAAACTTTCAAAAACCGTGTCGGTCTGAAAGTGTCTTCATTCGACTCTGTGGTGTAAGAACTCACAGAGGCGTTAATCCTTTCAGCGATTTCCTCATCGGAGCTGGGAGCTAGAATGGTCACTGAGTGATCTTTCTCAGTTATAACATTAAACAGGTAGCTCGCCCAAGACATCTGCTTAACTCCCCTAGTTCTCCAGGAGGTTATTTGGCCACAGATGTGGAAGTAACATAACACTTCCCAGTAGGTCTCATATACCCGAGGGCACTCTTTCTTCAAGAGATGAAGCTCCTCGAAAGTTGGGACGTATTCCTCATAAGGGGCATCTCCCATAACCAGCCCCGAAACTTCATATAGTTCATGCAAGGCGAGCCCCATTTCCCCAACCGGAGTGAAGAATGTCCCCGTCAAAGGGTTGTAATGCTCCAGAATCCCGTAAAAATTGTGGGAACTCTGCGGGATGTCATACTGCACAGCCCTGACCGCTTGGTACAGTCCCACCTGGTCTAATAGACCTCCGAGTTCGGCGAGGACAAAGCCCACCATCTTGCCCCACCAAGACTTGTCGGAGGAATGAAGCCACCCAAGTGGGCGGAAGTCAACGGGAAAGTCACCCCCCACCTTCATGAATTCATTGATGAAGGTAGTGCTGAGCTGAGGAGTTTCCCCTACTGGATACTCGAACCTAAATAATTCAGGAAACAAGCCAAAAACTTCCTTCCCGTGTCCACCAGGGTGTACCTTCCTGGCGCCCAGTATGCCGAGCGAGACACTGGGGACAGATCGGGCAAGCTCCCATTCCATTGCCCGGGGGACAGACATGCGCTGGAGATAGGATAAAGGATACATTCTCTCCATATTGGAAAGAAAGAATTTCCTACCCCCTATTTGGCGAAGCCACTTATAATCGCCGTCATGCAAGATGTGATCGTCCTCGCCGATGTTGTCCCCAAAGAAGAAGATGGGTTTCTTTAACGGAATTCGTGAATCCGTCTCAAAATTTGCGTCGGTCATGATTTCTCAGAAGGTCCTCATGTCGATCTTGGAGAGCCTCTCCCTTCTCTCCTTCGACTTGTCAGCAGTCACCGAAGCAGTCCTCTGCAACATGAAGGTTAGATTGCGATCAGCACCACCTACGTGCCCGAAGTGACACTTTTTGGAGAGAGGGTCGGAGGAATATCGCACTGCAAAAGAGAATAATACTTGATCAGAAAAGAAAATTGATTAAGTGTTTACAACTCAAACGCAGAAATGAACCCAGACGCGGAGATCATCAGAATCTGCGTCCAGATCCAAAGATCGCGAGGCTAGCATGGAACCCGCATTTTTGAAAGTCCAAGACTTATGAAAAATTCTAAGTATTGGACTCAGACGCGAGATTCATGAGGACCAGCATCTGATTTCACAAGACGCAAGAGTCATAAGAAATCTGCGTCTGAATCTTTCACACTTAGAAATATTCTAAGTGTTGAATCCAAAACGCAAGGTTCATTCGGGCCCTGTGTTCAACAAGCAGATGCAGATTCGAGCAGATAAAAGAAGCAGAGGTCATCAAACCTGTGTCCTGTTTATCGACTTAAGAACCGCGCCTGATGATCAAACAGGGCATGAGTCCACGTTGGCGGTTCATATTCAAAGGACTTTAAGAGTTCAAAGAACTTTATAAACCCTTTTAATGGTGAAAATCAAGTCCGAAGACTTTTTATACCTGAAATATGGGTTTCCTGCATGGAGGAACCGCCCCTCTGAGTCTCAGAGACGACCACCTTTGAAGATGAAGCAGTATTCTTGGCCTTTGGTGCCATTGCGAGCAAGGATCCGATGTTAGGTGAAAGAAAAGAGAACAAAGGAAGCTCCTTTCTCAAACCCTAACAGATGCAGACGAAGAAGAAAGAGAGTCTAATGATGACTCTTGAAGGACTGTTGCCTTTTATAGGCACAGTGATTCGCAAAGATACGCGGCGCTTGGCTCGACGCCTAATCACCGCCTGACGTGTGGACAATGCTTTAAATGCAGCGCAAAGTTCGCACGCCAAAAAGAAGATGTCCCCTCAATTCTACAGGACACGTGGCAACATACTCATGGCACGGATTCGCATCCAACAGTCGCGTCTTCATCTATAAAGATGCGTCCCTTCTAGGCTAAAGTTGTGTCAGCTTCACAGAGCAAAAGCTGCGTCTTCACCCAAAAGATGCGTCCTTCCGAAGATCGCACCTGTTCGACCCAGCCAAAGTCGCGTCTACCTCATGGAGTAACAGTCGCGTTGTCATCCCAAAAGCAGTATCACCCTTGCGTCTACAGAACTGGCGTGTAGTCCTTACTTCTGCAATTCAGTTCAAAAGTACACTGGTACAAGCAGACGACTGCCCACCTCTGGTTTAAAGTACACCAACGACAAACTTAAAGCATCGGGGAGGTTTAGACTGTGTATCTAGACACTCCACGCGATCAGTTTTGGCGGCTTCAAAGAGTTCCACAGTACATTCACGAAGGCCATACTCCAAACAAGATCAAGCCCGAAGCTTTGTCAGTCCAAATCATAAAAGTGGATTCAGCTAGAGTCCAAAGTATTTCGAAATCCGTCCCAGCTAACTGCGGAATATCGAAAACTTTGGAAGGGGTTCTGTAGGCTGTCTAAAAATCATTAAAGACAAGTCGTCAAAAGTAGAGACCCAAACTCCAGACGCAGGGCTAATCTCAGCCAGCACTGCAGCACCAAGGCGCGTGGGTCGAAACCCGCGTCTCAGACAGCACTGCAGCACCAAGGCGCGTGGGTCGAAACCCGCGTCTCAGCCAGCACTGCAGCACCAAGGCGCGTGGGTCGAAACCCGCGTCTCAGACAGCACTGCAGCACCAAGGCGCGTGGGTCGAAACCCGCGTCTCAGCCAGCACTGCAGCACTAAGGCGCGTGGGTCGACACCCTCGTATCAGTTGTAACCGCCCTAGTTATGGGGTCAATCACGGCCCACATAGCGGGAAAAGTTAACTCCCATTATGAAGTGTTTTTAGGAGGCACGTTCGCCCCTGAAACCTCTATAAATAGCCCCGTTGATATGGAGAAGGGGTCGGATTTTTTTTTAGAGAGATCAGAGAAGAACTTGACTTGAGAGCTTCTACAGAGAGAGAGAGTCCAACTCTTCAACTAACTTGCTGCGTACAAGTTAATCTTTGCCCACAATCTCTTTGAGATTTTGGTCGACAGAGCTGTGTTACTCCGTCCGCCAACCGAAGAGAAGATCCCTAGAAGTTCCTGACGTTCACCCGGTCAACGGAAAACAAGATTCACTTTCCATCGCAACTTAAAGAACCCAGCACTAACAAAGGGGAGATTCAAGACTCAACATCTTCCCTCCCTTGTAGTCAGAGCATTAGTTTATTGTAACTTTTCAATTGATTCAAGGAAACTTTACACGCGAACCATTCTCCGTACCAGACAGTCTCATGGGATATATCCAACAATGCCTGCATAAACTGTCAATAAAAGAGACAAAGTAGCTTTGACCTCCAAGCGATACAGTCTTAACAGGTCCCCAAACACTTGGAATGCATGTTTACCTTGCCGCTATCAAGAAATCTTATCTTGGTAATAGCAAGCATATAGAGGCCAGTGCACAAGCCCTTGAGGCATTTAGATGCACTCTAAGAAAAGAGTATTTATCTATGGTTTCTCATTGTGATTTTAATTTTGTAGTGTGGAACACTTTGACCTCTCCAAAGTTTCAAACGCCAAAATATGTGGAGGAGGAATCTAGTGGAGACAAGTCCAACCAACATTGCTACATGGTCCAAGAGAATGTCTCCCTTGAGGTAAACTCGGACACCCATCTAGATAATTGTGCTTGTTCTTCTTGTATTGATGATTATGTTGATGTCGATGCATTAAATGAAGAACCATCTCTTGTTTGTGAAAACCTATTAAAATTTACCAACTCTTGAAAAAGAAAACTTTTAAATTAAATAAAGAAAATAAGGATTTGTTTTCAAAACTTAACATGGCTTTGCAAGAAAGGGATGAGATTTCAAATGAAAGTGACTCATTGAAATCCCAACTCGACCTTGTTTTAAATGAAAACAAAATTTTGAAAAACAAAAATGATTGTAATGATGTTTGAAGAATAATGAGATTTTGTCTTCAAAACTTGATTTTGTTGTAAAAGAAAACCAATCTTTGAAAAACAAAATTGCTTCTATTTCAAAAGAATTGGATTTGATTTCTAATGAAAATAAATCTTTGAAAAATGATTTAGATTCACATGTTTGCCATGCTAGTATTGCTTCACCTTCTAGTGTTTCAATTGCATGCTCTACTTCTTCTTCTAATATTGAAAATGATATAAATATGTTAAAGAAGAATGTTGATTGTTTAGCCTCCACTTTGAGCCAATGTGTTATGAATCACACATGGTTGAAATTCATATTTCGCGAGAAACATGCTCCTCACATGCATGCACATCATACTCGGAATCACATACTGTTGGAATCCATATTTCACGAGAAACATGCTCCTCACATGCATACACACCATACACGGCATACACATGATTCCATGTATGCTCATGTGTACACTTATACACATTATGGACGTAAGGGCCACCTTGCAAAGTTTTATTGTGATAGAGTACATAATATAAATTTTGCAAATAAGTTTGTTTTAACCGCCATGGACCCAATAGAGTATGAGTACCAAAATTCACTCCTATTATATTTGATGTAGGTGGGGGCTCTCACATGACATGAGAGGTGTTGGTGCCTTGAGGTGGATGCGTTCCAAGTTATATGTTAACACTTTTGGATGCATTACTTTCAAGGGAAGTCAAGACCACTATGGTTTGAAAATCTAAAGATTAGCCCTAATATTTGGTAACTATCTCTAACTCTCATTTAGTTCACATGCTTTCATTATTGATTTTTTGGCATGTTTTAATTTTTCATGATTATTATGTTAAATGATATGTTATGCAGACTTATGACATACATGTATAGTAATTGAGATACATTCATGTTCATATGGATCCATATTTTGTGTCCTCTCTTTAGTTTAGCTATTGTGTTTATCATAACTCTAAAACATGTGCATTTACATAATGATCATATTGGCCTTTGTTTATTCTTTTACACTTCATGTTTTGATTACATGTTTAGATGTAGTTCTCATTAAAACTTGTACATATACTTGTACACTAGTGAGCCACAAATTGATTATTATATGTTTGTGCCTAATCGCTCATTTGTACTTAGTAGATGTACTAGTAAAGCCTAGTTTTGATGATTCTTACATTTTGACTTGTATTTCCTATTTTTAGACATGTTTTAAATAAAAATGTATTTAGCTTCATGTATATGATAATTTTGTTAAAACTATTGGATATGCATGTATACCCTTGAGTCACTTACTTTTTATGCAAATTCTATTATGGACTCATTTACGTTTGGGATATATATGTATACTTTTAGTTTTAACTAAACATACATATACCTTGAAGTATACTTAAGCTTGATAATTTTTCATGTTTTTCATGTTTGTAAAGAAATTTTATAATTGAGCTTAAATGCCTTATTCCATGACTTTGTTGATTATATGACTTTGTGCACTCACATTTCTTGTTGTTTTCTCATGACGTTGTTTACATGTGTCGTATATGTGCTTTATAGACTTTGAGTGTCAATTGTTGAGCGATTTTCATGTTTTCATGGATATATTCTTATTTTATTCCTTTCTTGAAGGATTTCGTACTAGTTTTCAAGATTATCATAAAACTAGTTCATATTCTTCACTTGGTATAGTTTTTTTAAGTATGCTAAAACTATTTTCAAAACTTATCTTTGAAAACCTCACCAACTTAAGGGTGGATGGATGGGCGACCATGCCTTATATGCTCTTATTGAAAATCATTTTAAACTTATGCATGAATAGAGAGATAATTATGAGTTATATACTTGATCCTCATTGCATTTTCAATTGGTATCACAATTAATATTTTTTGTATACTCATATTTGTGTTTTCTATATATGTATGCTTTAAACTTTAAATAGTATCAATTTCGATTAGTATTTACATTTTCATACATATATATGATTTGATTATGCTCACTATATCTTTACATCTTAAAACACAAATTATGTTTATGCTAAGCTTGATTTAGTTCTTAATGTCAATTATTTTTTCAATTGGTATCTTATACAAGCTTATGCATTATTTTTATTAGTATTTCATAAAGGGGGAGAAAATTCATATTTATCTTTCAATCAATTTTATTCTCTATTGGTATCTTACTCCCATTCTTTATGATGAAAATACTTTATTTTGGTATATGTTAACATTTTCAATATTGGTATCAATAATTGATTGGTCGCTAAAGTTGCATATGTAATATCATATTTCCATACTTATTATAGAATAAAGCTGCATTGTCCTAATTAATTGTTTAATTTATTTGCAGGCCCATTCCTTAAGGAGATGAAGAGAAATGAGCCCAAAAGCCCACCAAATTCTGAATTAAATTAGAATTGTTTCGCACTCAGTAAATCAGAGAAAAATCAAGAGGTTGAAAACCGGTTGAGAAGAATCCTCTCAGAATCGATCGGTTAAAGCCAAGAATCAAAGGCCATTTCGTCAGAATCCTGAACTCAAACGAAGAAACCAATTAAGGATAAATGCAGAAGAAACTCCCAGAGAGATCCACCAATAGGGTGTGGCCATCTGGCCACACCCTGGCCGCGAAAACGCGGCAAAAGCCGCGTTTCCTGGGGAGTTAGGGGGAGCGTTTGCTCCCCGGATCTCCCTGGGATCCTGATGGTTAGGGTTTTGCCTATAAAAAGGCAGTCTTTGCGCTGAAAATTGGACAACCATGCAGAGATAGAATTTAGCCAAGTTTTCCATTTCGTAGTTTAGGTGTTTCTTTTCTTTTTATGTAACTTGTATGTAAGCTTAGGTTAGATGATGATTCATGTAAGTAAGAGAGAGAGTCATATGTTGAGAGTGACACCGATGTACCCTCCTCCTTTCTTCCATTGTTTCAAGCAATAAAGGTAAACATTTGTTTATGTTCGTATCTTTACTTTCATTTTCTTTTGTTTTCATCTTCCTCTTCTACTTTACCTCGTTTGTTTTTGTTGAGTTTACAAGTGAATTCCCAAGCACAAGTATAACTATGTTATGTGAGTGCCAATGATAGTTCATGAAGACGTTCTCCTCCTCAAGACGTATCACTTCATGCTTGTGCGAGACTTGATGATATAATGCGAACGGGGACTGAGCTCGGGCTTATGATCTATGCGTTGAACGCCTCCTAAACAAAGGTAGAACATGCAAAGGTTTTCAGGTAAGTCACCAATCAATCTAGGTAAGTATTTCTTCCTCTTCTTTCTTTTCTTTCATTTCTGTAAATTAAATCACCAACACCACTTCTTTTCACTTCCTTGTAAATAATCATTTGTACATAGTCGCTTTCGTCGTTCTCTGATTTTTTTCCACCTTCTTCATCTCTCATTTTCTTCTAACTTTGACATAATTCTTTTCCAATTTTTTTAACTTAAAAACAGAGAAGAACTCTCGTTTGGTTTTCATAAAGATTTCAATAAAGAAACGTAAACGCTTCTATCGCAAAACCCTCCTTGTGGATCACGATCCGCATAGCCACTTGCTATAGCGGTAAGAATTGAGCACTTGCACATTTTTATTAAAAGTTCTAAAATTTCGTATTTTGTGTGCAGGTTTAAGCCTCAATCAAATTTTGGCGCCGTTGCCGGGGAGGGTAACGTTTTTATTGAAATCTTTTTTTTTTTTTGAAAATTTTTTAGAACTAAACGAATTTTCTTCTCTGTTGCAGGTTAAGGGTAAGAAAAACAGGAAATTAAAGTTGCAGTAACATATAAGTGGCCTTGGGCCTCTGCTCTAGAAAGCAGAGACCAAGTGCCCTCTGCTTTGCCGCGTTTTCACGGCCAAAGCCGCGGATCCGCGGCAAAAAGGAGTGGACTACTAACGTTCTTTTTGCAGGGCTGCTTGCTTTGCAAATTGTAGTTTTCTGCAACTTTACTTTTTCTTATATGCCATCACATAAGCCTGCTAATAATCAACAGTAAAACATTTGTTGAAAAGATAAAAAATTGATTAGACGTTTGCATTTTAGGCACGTGTCTTTTCAATTCATTTATTTTTACTGTTGAAGAGTGCTGGAGCAAGGTACGTATGCATTGCATTTAGCATAGGACTCACTTCTTGGTTGAGTTATATCGCTTTGAGTGAATCTTATTTATCTTGTACACTTGCACAAACTTATCTTAAGGGCACTAACCCATAACAAGATAAGGTGGGGATTTAATCACCCTTCCTTGGACCAAAAATCAGATTCCAAGCACTCACTAACCCAAGCCTAACTAAAAATGAGTAGACGTTGGCCCTAGGGACATCTCGGACTCAATTAGGAGATTATCCTAAGGGGGAAAGGTGTTAGAATTTGACTCCTGCCAAATCAGTGTCTAAGAAAGGGATTAAGGGCCGAAAGCCCGAAGGTTGGTGGTTATTTAATTAAGGAACGTCTTTGATGGAAAACCTCCCACCAACCTTACCCTGACCTGGCTGATTAGCTTGTGGTCAGAGTCTGCATTAGACCTCCTGTGGACAGTCTAATCAGTTAGGAGTCGTCTAGGTCATAGGTCTACTCTAACTTAGTTTAGAATTTTTCTTTCTTCTGTTTGCTTATTTGTTTGTTTTTTCTTTCTTTTTGTTTGTATTCTATTGTGTGATATGGCTTATAATAATAATTTTTTCAACTTCAATAATAATCCATATTACACACCGACTTCATTTTCAGATATTACCAACCCGGCATATCATAACTTTGACCAACTTAGTGTGCCGGATTGGTCTTATCCGAATCAATATGACCCATATCCCCAACCTAATAACTATAATTTCCATAATGATTTCAACTCTTCACAGAGTCATTGGGGATTCACCTCCCCCAAGTCTAATTTTCAACCAATTTGTCCTCCTTCTCCACCTAGTCCACAATATTTTCAAGATTCTTACTCAGTTCCACCAATACAAATAGAAAACTATCAATTTTGGAAATGAGTATGCGTGAGTGTTGACTGATTTTTCCTGCACACAAAAATAAGGATATTAAATTTAGAAATAGTAGTGTGAGGTTCAGTTCTAATCCGCGGTAGCAAGGCTATGCGGGTCGTGATCCTCAAGGAGGGACTGCGATAGAAGCGTTAAGCAAGTTATACTCTAAAAATTTATCTTTTTTAGTTATTTTGTCACGATGGTATTTACAATGGGTGGTATTTACAGTGAAGTGGAAAAGAAGAATTTAGGAAGATGTGGATCTAAACTAAAGGAAGAAAAGAAGGAAAACTTATCTCTTTATTTGCTTGCCATTTGAACCGTTGCGATGATTTCCCTTTTCTTGGAAGGCGTACAAGCACGGCTTATGGGATCGTCCGCCTTCTTAATCTACTCTACGAAATAAAACAACAAGCTATGGAGACTTGTTCATCGCCATGGGCCGTCAAGGTTCCTTCTTCGGCTAGGTAGTCTCAAAGCGTCAAGTTCTCACGGTTTGCAAGTCATCGGAGAAAGAAACAATCACATAAAATAAAAATAGAAGAACAGAGATTAAACAAAACTAGAGAAACAATAACACAAGAATAAAAATAAAAAGAACAAAACGAACCTCGAGTTGATTTATTTAACAATGGTGGAAAAGCAAAACTTACACCGATTGTCACCCTCAGTACAAGTAGATCTCCTTCCTCCATGAGAACATCCTCTCCTCTCGGTTTACAAAAAATAAACAAAAAGAAAACCTAACCTAGAAGAAAGAGGAAAAACCCTAAAATCTGAACTTTGGCCCTTTGCTGGACGCTGGACACCCTGTACGTTGCACTTTGCAGGGATATTTATAATGCAGAAGGTAGTAGAGTCCAGAATGAAGTCCTCCACGAAAACTTGTCCCTGGATAACTCTGAAATGCCGCGGAAACGCGACTTTTGCCGCGCCTCCGCGGCAATATGGTGGCAGATTGCCACGCGCTTTGGCGCGTGGCTTCTCCTGGTCCGTCCCTGTGGGCTTCTGCTTCTGGAATTTTAATCCTGGCCTTTTAAATCTGGATTTTCGAGGTAACTTGGTAATCAAGTTACCCTTAATCCAGATTTCTTCAAATCTTCCTCCCACGAATTTCCTTCTCATCTTTGGCTTTTATGCTCATCCTGCAAGAGTTTAGGGTTGGGTAGAATTCTATCCTTCCCTCAACTTTAATAATTGCAACTTTAGCCCTTGCATAATTGCACTTTGACAATTGATATTTGCACTTTGACTCTTGGGCTTCAAATATGGGCTTGGATCTGGGCTTTTGGGCTCTTTAAGCTTTATTTATTGTAAAAATAACAATTCGAGGCCTGCACACAATAAATAATAAAATATTAATAATTGTGCAGAATTAAATGAATAAATATGAAAATGTGATGGTAAATATGATGATAAAAATGCACTTTTGACTACCAATAACACCCCCACACTTATCTTTTTGCTCGTCCTCGAGTAAAAACAAAGAAAAAGAAAAAGAAATGAAAAGTTAATCTAACCTAACTCACTTTCGTAGGAATCACGATTGCACTTAGCACGTGCAACAAGCCGTTAAACCCCTAGGTTACCCTAGAGGACGAGTGTTGTCTCGTGAGGGTTTTCAGCGGATTGCACCCACAAAATCCATAAAAAGGAAAATATTTGAATTATTATTGAAGAGACTAAGTAGTCTATAAGTTTTTAGGATCCTCATTTTTATTCATTCTTCAAACCTAGTTTTTATAAAGTCAATTGTTATTCATTTTAGGTAAGGATTAAAATTGAATTTCTAATATAGTCTTTTTCGTTACCAAAAGTCATACGCACCCTTGTGAATCTAGGAATTCCTTAACTTGGACTCTCATGCCTCTTTATCATCTAATTTTCTTTCGTGTAAGTATCAAGGCTTCTTGAGGCCCTCATACCTAACTAATTGACTATTAGATGTGTTAATATATTTATTATTTTTTTTTTTTTATATATATTTTTTTTGGCATGTATAACTCATCTAATTCTCTTTCGTATAAGTATCAAGGCTTCTTGAGGCCCTAATACCTAACTAATTGATTATTAGATGTGTTAGTACATATAAGTAATTTTTCCTTAGTTCCCTCGGACTTTCTAATCCACCCATGTAGCGAACCTTAAAGTCAGTGACTCCCAAACCGGTCGGTCTTAGGGCACCAGGTGAGAAAACACCCCGCGGACTCAAATTCGAGTGAACTAGGCCACAAAACTAAGGTATTATTTTTTTTTTTTTTTTTTTTTTTTTTTTTTTTTTTGCATTCACCTTTAGGCGTGAATACTTATGCTTCTTGAGGCACATGTATCCAGCTTAATTAGTGATTTTTTTTCTTTTTTTTTTCTTTTTTTTTTTTATGAGGCACAAGGTCTTTGTCTTAGAATCCTAGATATGCATTAGGTATGCACATTTCCTTAAGGTAAAAATTAAGACTAATTAATTATTCAACTTCTCTCCTATACCTAAAATTTAAACAATTTATTTATTTTGACCAAGTTTTTAGAAATCCTAATCATGATTTTCCTAATCCTTAAAACTAACTTAGATTTCTTTCAAAAAATAAGTCAAAATACTGTCCTTTTTATAACATTTTTTTTTTTTTAAATTTTTTTTTTATTAGCAAATTTTGTTAGTGTCTACTTATGTTAGTATGTTAGTAAAGCCCACCCCCACACTTATCTCATGCATTGTCCTCAATGTATGAATGAATGCATATATGCATGAAACAGAACAAGGGAAGGCGGAAGTTACCTTAGGGTGGTGGTTCCGGAGGTGGTCTAATTGGTCCACGAAATGCGGCCCAATCAAGATAACAAATAATTTGGTGGAACCCACCAGAAACTTTCCTTACATAACCCACTAAAATATATGTATAATCATTTTTTAGAATTTCCACCCCATCAAATTTCCAAATTTCATAATAAATTTCAGAGTTAATTGTCTCAACCTCCTTGTCCCAAAATGGAGTATGAAAAGATGGAATGATTGACTTGGACATGGGAAGTACGGGAACGAATACTGACTCAGGGAAGAAGCTCAAATCAAGTAAGGGCTCAGGAGTCGGGCTAAGTTCGAGAAGTGGGTCCAAGTCAAAAAATTGAAACTCAAGTCCACAATCATCTTCCCACAATGGAATGTGACTCAATGGTGGTGATTCAAGTTCAGGAATGATAGATGTGGGAATCAAAACTGACTCTAAAATATTACCTAAGTCGGGTAACAAAACAGGAGTCAATAATGATTCAGGAATTTGAACTTGATCATAGATTTGAGAATCTAGGTCACATTCGAGTTCTAATTCGGGAAAGGAAAAACTTGCCAAATTATCAGAATTTGAAGTTTCGGCAAGTTCACAAGATGGTACTGAATTAGAAACTTGTTGTTCCAAGCAACTTGGTTCGTCGGCTCTAATCAAGTGGTCATCGATATCAGAATCAGCCGGCCGGTGTAAGCATTCCACCATCAAATCTATGTCATGATCACGGGCTAATTTAGCCTCAGTCATGGCAGCTAGCATCCCTTCATAGTCGATAGGTGGATCATATTCTGATTGGACTTGAAAATAGGACGGGTAATCGTGATAAATTTGTGAGTCGGTGGACTCACGTATCATCATGTCTAAAATTGATGGTGATTTTTGCTTGGACTCATTCCTACTCATCATTTCCAAGATAGATGGAGTTCTATTCTGAATGGGTGGATCTGAGTATGAATTTTGGGAAAAATGTGGACTAGATGGATATGGAGGACAATTTGGTTGAGAATTAGACTCGGGGGACTCGAAACCCCATGAACTCTGTGACGAGTTGAAATTATTATGAAAGTTATAGTCATAAGATGGGGGGTGTGGGTTATATTCATTCGGATAAGACCATTCCGGCACACTAGATTGGTCAAAGTTAGAGTATGCCGGGTTGGTAATATCCGAATAATAGTTAGGGGTGTAATATGGATTAAAATTGGAATTATTATTATATGCCATATCACACCAACACAAACAAAACAAACAAATAAACAAAAAGAGAAATTCTAATCTAAGTTAGGGTAGACCTATGACCTAGACGACTCCTAACTGGTTAGACTGTCCACGGGAGGTAGGGTGTAGACTTTGACCACAAGTTAATCAGCCAGGTCGGGGCAAGAGTGGTGGGAGGTTTTCCGTCAAAGACGTTCCTTAATTAAATAACCACCACACTTCGGGCTTTCGGCCCTCAATCCCCTTCCTAGACACTGATTTGGCAGGAGTCAACTTCCAACACCGTTCCCCCTTAGGATAATCTCCTAATTGAGTCCGAGATGTCCCTAGGGCCAACGTCTACTAATTTTTAAGTTAGGCTTGGGTTAGTGAGTGCTTGGGATATGATTTTTGGGCTAAGGAAGGGTGATGAAATCCCCACCTTATCTTATTAATGGGTTATGCCCTTAAGATGAATTAGTGCAAGTGTACAAGATAAATAGATAAGAATCACTCAAAGCAGAAAATCAACCAAGAGATGAATCCTATTCTACATGCAATGCGTACGTACCTTGCTCCTCCAGCACTCTTCAACAGTAAATAAAAATAATTGAAAAGACACGTGCCTAATATGCAAACGTCTAATCAACTTTTAACGATTACAACCATTTTTTACTGTTGATTAAATTAGCAGGTATATGGTGAATAATACAGAAAGTTAAGTACTGCAGAAGCTGTATTTTGCAGAGCTGAAGAGCCTGCAGAAAATTGGTTAGGAGTCAACTCCTTTGTGCCGCGTTTGCGCGGCTTTTGCCGTGGGAACGCGGCACTCTGGAGGGATCCTGGGCTCTGCTTTCTTGAGCAGAGTCCCAGGTCCACTTATATGTCACTGCAGTTGCCAAAATATTGTTTCTTCACCTGTAACCTGCAACAGAAAAGAATAAAGAATAAGTTAATAATTAAAATTTTTTGTTTTAGAGATAACTTACCGTCCCTCCCCGGCAACGGCGCCAATTTGTTGACTGATTTTTCCTGCACACAAAAATAAGGATATTAAATTTAGAAATAGTAGTGTGAGGTTCAGTTCTAATCCGCGGTAGCAAGGCTATGCGGGTCGTGATCCTCAAGGAGGGACTGCGATAGAAGCGTTAAGCAAGTTATACTCTAAAAATTTATCTTTTTTAGTTATTTTGTCACGATGGTATTTACAATGGGTGGTATTTACAGTGAAGTGGAAAAGAAGAATTTAGGAAGATGTGGATCTAAACTAAAGGAAGAAAAGAAGGAAAACTTATCTCTTTATTTGCTTGCCGTTTGAACCGTTGCGATGATTTCCCTTTTCTTGGAAGGCGTACAAGCACGGCTTATGGGATCGTCCGCCTTCTTAATCTACTCTACGAAATAAAACAACAAGCTATGGAGACTTGTTCATCGCCATGGGCCGTCAAGGTTCCTTCTTCGGCTAGGTAGTCTCAAAGCGTCAAGTTCTCACGGTTTGCAAGTCATCGGAGAAAGAAACAATCACATAAAATAAAAATAGAAGAACAGAGATTAAACAAAACTAGAGAAACAATAACACAAGAATAAAAATAAAAAGAACAAAACGAACCTCGAGTTGATTTATTTAACAATGGTGGAAAAGCAAAACTTACACCGATTGTCACCCTCAGTACAAGTAGATCTCCTTCCTCCATGAGAACATCCTCTCCTCTCGGTTTACAAAAAATAAACAAAAAGAAAACCTAACCTAGAAGAAAGAGGAAAAACCCTAAAAATCTGAACTTTGGCCCTTTGCTGGACGCTGGACACCCTGTACGTTGCACTTTGCAGGGATATTTATAATGCAGAAGGTAGTAGAGTCCAGAATGAAGTCCTCCACGAAAACTTGTCCCTGGATAACTCTGAAATGCCGCGGAAACGCGGCTTTTGCCGCGCCTCCGCGGCAATATGGTGGCAGATTGCCACGCGCTTTGGCGCGTGGCTTCTCCTGGTCCGTCCCTGTGGGCTTCTGCTTCTGAAATTTTAATCCTGGCCTTTTAAATCTGGATTTTCGAGGTAACTTGGTAATCAAGTTACCCTTAATCCAGATTTCTTCAAATCTTCCTCCCACGAATTTCCTTCTCATCTTTGGCTTTTATGCTCATCCTGCAAGAGTTTAGGGTTGGGTAGAATTCTATCCTTCCCTCAACTTTAATAATTGCAACTTTAGCCCTTGCATAATTGCACTTTGACAATTGATATTTGTACTTTGACTCTTGGGCTTCAAATATGGGCTTGGATCTGGGCTTTTGGGCTCTTTAAGCTTTATTTATTGTAAAAATAACAATTCGCGGCCTGCACACAATAAATAATAAAATATTAATAATTGTGCAGAATTAAATGAATAAATATGAAAATGTGATGGTAAATATGATGATAAAAATGCACTTTTGACTACCAATCAGTGAGTCTAACCACAAATCCCAAAATCTGATGGGCTCGCAATTTCACTACCACTTTCAAGACAGTTCTTCATCTTTTCATCAAAACAATGAACCTATCAACTATGAAAAGATGCTTGAAGCCATGATTTAGGCTCAAAACACTTGTAATCGTGACATAGATATGATGGTCGAATCTCTACGTTCTCACCGCTGGACCAGTTCTGATGTCACTAACCATTCTGTTAGAGCCGAAGAGTTAGGTTGTTTTGGAAATCAAGATTCCATTTCAGAACAATCATTTAAACTTGCCCAAACTCCAAATTTTGACAGTCTGGCAAGTTATATTTTTCCTAAAATCGAACTTGAAAATGAATATGATCATGAACCTCAACTTAGTGATTCAATTTTACTTCCTAATTCAATAATGACTCCGGTGTCCTCACCTGATTTCGATCTTTTCCCGAGTCAACAGTGGATCCTGTGCCAATTCATTATGAAATTGAATCACCCATCTTTGAAAGGATCATATTGAACTTGACCAATTATACAATTTTGAAAATCCTATTGACAAATTAGCAAGTTCTCAATTTTTTGATATTGAACTCAATGAGAAGTGTGACCTAGATTTTCAAATCTGTGATCCAGTTCAAATTTTCAAATCAATACTGACTCCTGTTTTGTTACCAGATTTGAGTAATATTTTAGAGTCAGTTTTGATTCCCCCACCTATCATTCTTGAACTTGAATCACCAACATTAAGTCATATCCCATTGTTAGAAAATACATGTGGACTTGAGTTTCAACTTCTTGACTTGGACCTAATTTCTGAACCTATTTCGACCCCTAAACCTTTAAGTGACTTAAGTCATCTTCCTGAGTCGGTGTTAGTTCATGTACTCCCTCAGTCCAAGTCAATCATTCTATCATTTCATACTCCTTTCTAGGACGAGGTGGTTGACAAATTTGACTCCGAAATTAGTTATGGAATTTGGAAATTAGACGGGGTTAAATTTTTCATAAAAATCCTTTATGGATATTTCATTCTAATGGGTTATATTAGAGAAACTTCTAATGGGTTCCTCCGAACCCAAAGAAAAGTTGATTGGGCCGCATTTCGTGGACCAATCAGACCACCACCGGAACCACCACCTTAAGGTAACATTCTCCTTCCCTTTCTTCTTTTTCATGCATCTATGCATTAATTCATACATTGAGGACAATGCATGAGATAGGTGTGGGGGAGGGTCTAACATAACTTTTCTTTTTGTTTAAAAAAAATATTAACATTTTCTTTATTTTTAAAAACTTTTTGAAAATGGAAACAATACTTTGACATATTTTTTGTAAGAAATTAAGTTAATTTTAAGGAATAGGAAAATCTAAATTAGGATTTTCTATACTTGGTCAAAATAAGATTATTTGTTTGATTTTTAGGGTTAGGAAGAAAATTTGTCAAAGTAATTTAGTCATGATCTTTACCTTGATGAAATATGCACACTTCATACACTTACACACTTAGGGTTCAAAAACAAAGATTCTTATGCCTTATATATATATATATATATATATATATATATATAAAAGAAAAGAAAAAAAAATATAAAGAAATCTAATTATTGATTAGCTAGGTACTTTGGCCTAAGCAAGCCTTAGTATTTATGCGAAAGATGATTAGATAGTTTGAGAAAAAAAGATATATCCTCTGATTAAGCTAGGTATTTGTGCCTAATAAAGCATAAGTATTCACGCCTAAAAGAGGTCCATATAATAAAATCCTTAGTTTTGTGGCCTTATTTGCTCGAGTCCTTAAGTCCTTGGGGTGTTTTCTCACCTGGTGCCCTAAGACCATTTGGTTTGAGAGTCATCGATTAAAGGCTCGTTACATGGGCAGATTAGAAAGCCTAATAGAACTAAGGAATAATACCACAAAAAAAAGTATATATATATAAATAAATAAGGCATAAGAGTTAGAGTTAATGAACCCTGAGTCAAAATTTTCACAGTCACAAGGTGCATATGACTTAGGGTAAAGTAATAGACTAGATGAGAAGTACAATTTGACTCTTGATTGATAACAAATTTTTGAATAGAGACTAAGTTTAGGAATGAAAAATTTAATTTTCCTATAACTTATAGATTGCTTAGATCTTACAATTATATTTCAAATATTTTTTCTCTTTCAAAATGCTTTTTGAAAATACTAACTCTTTATTTCTCTTTCTATATGGATTTTGTGGGTGCAATCCGCTGAAAACCTTCACGAGACAAAACTCGTCCTCTAGGGGAAACCTAGAGGTTTAACGGCTTGTTGCACATGCTAAGTGCAATCACGTGACCTGCGAAAGTGGTCTAATAATCCTTAGTGTAGTTTAGTGGTTTTGCTCGAGGACGAGCAAAAGATAGGTATGGGGGTGTGATTGGTCGCTAAAGTTGCATATGTAATATCATATTTCCATACTTATTATAGAATAAAAGCTGCATTGTCCTAATTAATTGTTTAATTTATTTGCAGGCCCATTCCTTAAGGAGATGAAGAGAAATGAGCCCAAAAGCCCACCAAATTCTGAACTAAATCAGAATTAATTCGCACTTAGTAAATCAGGACAAAATCAAGAAGTTGAAAACCGGTTGAGAAGAATCCTCTCAGAATCGATCGGTTAAAGCCAAGAATCAAAGGCCATTTCGTCAGAATCCTGAACTCAAACGAAGAAACCAACTAAGGATAAATGCAGAAGAAACTCCCAGAGAGACCCACCAACAGGGTGTGGCCATCTGGCCACGCGGCAAAAGCCGCGTTTCCGCGGCAAGGTTGGGGAGTTAGGGGGAGCATTTGCTCCCCCGATCTCCCCGGGATCCTGATGGCTAGGGTTTTGCCTATAAAAAGGCAGTCTTTGCGCTGAAAATTGGACGACCATGCAGAGATAGAATTTAGCCAAGTTTTCCATTTCGTAGTTTAGGTGTTTCTTTTCTTTTTATGTAACTTGTATGTAAGCTTAGGTTAGATGATGATTCATATAAGTAAGAGAGAGGCATTTGTTGAGAGTGACACCGATGTACCCTCCTCCCTTCTTTCATTGTTTCAAGCAATAAAGGTAAACATTTGTTTATGTTCGTATCTTTACTTTCATTTTCTTTTGTTTTCGTCTTCCTCTTCTACTTTACCTCGTTTGTTTTTGTTGAGTTTACAAGTGAATTCCAAAGCACAAGTATAACGATGTTATGTGAGTGCCAACGATAGTTCATGAAGACGTTCTCCTCCTCAAGACGTATCACTTCATGCTTGTGCGAGACTTGATGATATAATGCGAACGGGGACTGAGCTCGGGCTTATGATCTATGCGTTGAACGCCTCCTAAACAAAGGTAGAACATGCAAAGGTTTTCAGGTAAGTCACCAATCAATCTAGGTAAGTATTTCTTCCTCTTCTTTCTTTTCTTTCATTTTTGTAAATTAAATCACCAACACCACTCCTTTTCACTTCCTTGTAAATAATCATTTGTACATAGTCGCTTTCGCCGTTCTCTGATTTTTTTCACCTTCTTCATCTCTCATTTTCTTCTAACTTTGACATAATTCTTTTCCAATTTTTTTTTTTAACTTAAAAACAGAGAAGAACTCTCGTTTGGTTTTCATAAAGATTTCAATAAAGAAACGTAAAGGCTTCTATCGCAAAATTCTCCTTGTGGATCACGACCCGCATAGCCACTTGCTATAGCGGTAAGAATTGAGCACTTGCACATTTTTATTAAAAGTTCTGAAATTTCGTATTTTGTGTGCAGGTTTAAGCCTCAATCAAAATATTAAATTGGTATTATTCTCAATTTTGTATCTTTATTGTAAAATGAGTGTTTCCAAAGGAATATGGTTTCTATTTTCAATTGGTTTTTACTTTCAATTGGTATCAATATCCATAATATATATTTCAATTGGTATCAAAAACGTATAATGTGTCATTTTCTATTGGTTTTCAAATTTACAAGATATTTTAAACTGGTATCAAGATATTTTCAATTAGTATCTTTTAGTATCTTATAATTTTGTTTACTTACAATTGGTGTCTCAAAAATGTTTTGATTATTTTCAATTGGTATCATAACTTAACATCAAAATGTTTCTATTTTTACCTTTATCATAAATTGATAATTTTTTCAATTGGTATCATAGTGTTTTGATATGTTTTGATTATATGCAAGGTAATCTTAACATCTTCTCTATATATAGATTCATGTTGAGTGTATCTCATATTGAGGAGCTTGACGTCTCTTCTTTATGTCTTACACGTGTGTAGGGGGAGCTTCACATCTCTTTTTATACATTGTATATTATGTATTATGTGATTAGGGTTTAGTCATCTCTTTTCATGTAATGCAGGTATGCAGGGGGAGTTAACTTTACGTCTCTCCTCTTTATGAATGTATATCGCATATTCATCCTTCTTGTTTGTTTTAACAAAAAAGGGGAAAAGATTTTTTTTATTTATGCCCCTTGTTGATGATTTGACATCCTTCTTGTTTGATTTGACAAAAAGAGAAAGAAATTTTTTTTATTTGTGTCCCTTTGTTGATGATTTGACAAAAAGGAGGAGAGAACTTTGGAGTTTCATATATGCATGTTTATGTCATTTATATGCATGTTTATTTTTCAATTAGTATCAGTGCATATATGTTTTGTTTATGCATTCATTGAATATCTTTATATGTTTATTGCTATGCATGAGTTAAGGGGGAGCTTCTATGAAGCTTAAATGAAGCTTAACTTTAATCCATGCATATATAACTCCATGAGTTTTGTCATCATCAAAAAGGGGAGATTGTTGGCCCAGAAGCCCATCACTCTAGTTTTGATGATGATTAATTCATGTAGTTATAGTTTACTAATAATCTTGTGATATTTAGTTTCAGATATTTGACCAAGATATTAGTAGGTGTTTAGCTTCAACAAAGGTGTTTTGAAGCTGACACATATTGATTCATGAGCTCGAGCGTCAAGATCGCATCTAGCACTCAGTTAGAGTCAAGCTCGTTGGATCGCGTTTGGATCGAGTCAGCTTGGAGACGAGAAGACTTTGGTTTATGTTTAGTTTAGTATGTTTAGATCTTGTATAAAGGTAGATAATATTGATATGCTCAAGTTCACAATACACACACAAGTTTATATGTTTGGTTTTCGGTTTAACTGGCTTTTAGATTTCATATCAAAAATATAGATAGATATCTTTATATGTATATTGAATTCATCCATATATAATATGCTTCAAAGTTGTTTCAATACATGTTTTTGTATCCATATGAGTTTTGGAGAAAATAGTTTTCCATTTCAAAAATCTAAGTTTGGAAAATACCGATTTTTGTTTAAAGGCAAATTCTATATCATAAAAATGGTTCAAATTGTTTATAATATGTGTTGAATTTTTGTCACACATATTTGCATTTAAAGATCTTATAAGAACTTATTTTTTTTGAATTTATGTGATTTTATGAGATTTAATTGAAGATAAAAAGACAGGTTTTTAATCCCTTAAAAATAGTGACCTGGCCTTCTGCCGGTCGACCAGTCGTCGACCGAGGCAGAAGTCGGTGGACCGGTCTGGTCGACCAATGTCCACGAACGTGCACAGGCCTTATAGGCTGGAGGGCCGGTCGACCGAACCGGTCGACCGCTAGAGAGCTCTGCTCTCTAGAACTGGCCCCGGTCGACCGGGCGGTCGACCGGCAGAGAGCATCTGCTCTCTGTATCTAGGCCTGGTCGACCAGATGGTTGACTAGTGGCACAACGGTTATAAAAATGACCGTTGGCCGGTCGACCGGACGGTCGGCTGGAAGGGAAATTCTACCCTTTCTAGACTGCCAACGGGCAAAATTTTTGAAGGCTATAAATATGCCTTCTCTTGAGTTGTTTTATATAAGTTTTTAGAGAGCAATTTTTCTCACCTTTGCAAGTATTTAACAGCAAGTTTTTAAAAGAGTTTTGGGTTTAAAAGATCTATCTTTATTTGTTTTAAAGGGTTGGAAAATTCAAAGAAAAAGAGAAGTCTTTGAGAATTATTTTTGTTCTTCATTTATAATTTATCCTAGAAGTTTTTTCAAGTATTTTCTTTGTGATTTGGATTTCCAAACTCTTTATTTTCTCACACTTGAGTTATCTATCTATCCTACATATTAGGATCTTGTTTTAGTGAGAAAATTGGTTTGTGGTTGTTGAGACCACTAAGAGTTATAACCTTATATTTGTTGGTATCCCTCTTGTGTAGAGGTAATTGTGGAGGTTGAGTTTAGTTGTGTTGGTATCCCTCTAAGTGTAGAGGTGATTGAGGTTGTTGTTTAGCTTTGAGCCTTATCCCTCTAATGAGAGGTGATTATTGTTTGGCTAAGTGCCTATCCCTCTGAATGTAGAGGTGATTGTTGTGCCTTGCCTCTTGTGTAGAGGTTGTGCTTGTTGGAGAGTGGAGTTGTGTACTTCAAAGTTGTATTACCCAAAATTCTCAGTGTAGGTTCCCTGTGTGAGAAGTCCTGTGTGGACGATATAGTGAAAATCCTTCTGTGTGAAGGCAGGGACGTAGAGCAGTGGCTCAAACCTCGAAACATGTCTTGGTGTTTACGATTGATCCACTATCTCTAAACTCTCTCTCTTATATTGAGCCTTGCATTATTTCATATTGTTCATATCATACTTATATGCTTAGTATTGTTTGTGTGCCTCACTTGTGTTGAACCGAGAGAGCTTTACATAGAACCTCAACTCTTATTTGGAGGAATTTAGAGGAGATAGTTCAGAGCTCTTCACCGGGAATTCGGCTACACTCTTTGGTTACACTAATTGTGTTGCAATTTATTTTTAATTTCACATTAATTCATCTTAGATTAGCCTTACACATATTCACCCCCTAGATGTAAGAACTCCCCATCGAGTGGTGTTGCGAAGGCCAAGTGGCGTGTAAAGATAAGCGCACGTGTAACGATAAATTCGAATTACAAACATGCGTTGAAAACCGTGCCATGAGCACAAGCATATAAGAGTAGGTAGAAATATAGGAAGTGATATCAAGTAGGGAATATGCATCTTATAATAATATAAGAGCAGGAGATTGTGGAATAGAACACAAGTGGTAAGGCGAGATGTAAGCATCTAAATGTAATAATAATCATAAAACAAGAAATGTGAGGTAATACCAGATGAAAGCAACTCGGCAAAACATACAACGAATTATTAGTTGGCATCTTTTATTATTATTACTCATCCTACCCATATTTCTAGATATGTAAACTAGCGTCCTAGTGCACATATATCCACACCTGAGTAAAGCAAAGTTGTTATTGGAAACCAACGGGGATATTAACGAATAATATTTATAGTTGGTCCCGTGCATGCCTGGGACCATGGTCCAGGGTGTACCTTTGCTGGTGTATGGAAATGGTCGTAAGGCGTATAGGAGGGTCTTATAGGATGCCCTTTTCAAGATGGTACCAAGAAGGAGGGGGCCAGTGCTTCTCTCAGTCACTTGGAGGGACTCAGGTCAAATCGGAAGATTTAGTTACACAACATACCTAAAACCTGTAAACACGAACACATATTGATATCTGTAAGTTTTCCTCGACCATCCGATGTAAATTGTCCCTTTTTATAGTTTATTAGATAATTATCAGATTTCGGGAATGAACATGAACAAGTCAAGAGTATCAGGGATACAGGGGTATCGGGAATACAGTTTGATATATCAAGATGTAAACAAGATGTCAGGTCATCATTCCTGTTATCATGATAATTATAAAAGTCAGGTATATCAAACCGGATGTCAAGTGATAGCTGACAGGGGTGATATCAGGCAGGTGACAAGAGGCAGCATGGTAAATATTAGCACATCAAGTATAAGCATATCAAGCGATATAGGAAAACAGTACCGATATAAGAGATCAGCACAAATACCGAAAAACATGTAGTTTTAGGGAAAAAATAATATAAGTAAGATTTTAAACTCTTCACAAACAGTAATAGAAGAGAAGATAAACTGGCGAGCAGGTAATTAGCAAGCAAGCGAACACTCAAGCGGAGCTGAGCAAGCTGAAGGTACGGATAGCAAACAGTTTTTAACATTAGAGCGCTTGACAGAGCTACTGGAATGACTAAACTTAGAAGGCGACTCTAAAATCTGACAGAGTTTTAACCTTGACGAATCTAGTGATAAAGCACTGAGCTCTAAGTATACCTACCAGGCAGAGATGAGAGACCTGACAGTCTGAGTGTACTTCTCTTTCGAGGAAGTGGGCGAGAACCTGGAGACTAAAATACGCTCGGGGTCTAAGCGCACTTCTCAGTAGCTACGACAAAACCTATAAGGGTGCGGGCTCAGGAGTAGGCAGATGTTAGTACCACCTGAGCATGCATACAAACGTGGTAATATCTAGATTACCGTGGAGTGGTAAAGCTCGGAGGCTGAGTGTAGAGAGCCCGGAGGCTAAACGACGCCCGGAGGCTGAGTATAGTACCTGCAGAAGTGTTAGTGTCAATCACTCGCATGTAATAAGTAAGTAGCGACCAACATCGCAGGCATGGTACATATACAAGAAATATATCACCCTAGTACAAACATTCGTCACAAGCATATACATATATAATAGTGGACACTCAGCCACATACAAATACAAGGGCCTAGCCCAATACAAAATATGAATACAAATTCAAATACAGAATAAATACATAGTCGACCCGATGAAGCAGAAAACCCAAAATGAGGCGAGGACACTCGCCTAAATCTTCAAAAAAGCCATGAAGTCTGGAACCCCAAAAACTCGTGCACGCGCCATAATATATTAAAATATATATAAATATTTTTAGAGAGAAAAAGAAAATAAGAGAGAGGAGAGAGAAGAGAAGAGTTATAGAGCGAAAGATCTAGAGCTAGAAGGAGAGAGCTAGAGAGAGAAATATCTAGAGAGAGAAAGAAAGAGTTAGAGAGAAAGATCTAGAAAGAAAGAGAGAGTTAGAAAGAAAGATCTAGAGAGAGAAAGAAAGAGTTAGAGAGAAAGAGGCCTGAAGAGAAACAAAATTTAGAGAGAGAATGAGAAAGAGATGAGAGAGCGGATTAAGAGAGAGAAAGAAGAGGGTAGTAGAGAGAGAATAGTTTAGAAAGAGGATGGGGGAGAGAGAATAACAAGGAAGGAGAATAAGAGGGGGGCAACACTGTTACGCAGCCAGGGCCACAGGCCCTAACTGCTGCGCCCTGGCCGCAGCTGCATAGCCAGGCGGTGCAGGGGATGAGCGGCGGCTGCGTTAGAGGCCAGGGGTGACCACGGGCCATCCCAAGGAGGAGGGAGGAGGAGGTTAGGGGGTGTTTGTGATGGTGGTGGAGGTGAATTTTGATGGTGATTGTGGTGGTGGTGGTGGTGGTGTTTGATGAAGATAGTGAAGAGATGGAGATGGTTGGGGGAGAAAGAGAAGGTCGGAGGCTCGCTAAAGGGAGCGGCGCACCCCGGGTGCGGTGGTGACCAATGGAGAGTGAGGGAGAGGGGTGAGAGATGAAATTGAAGAATGGTGGGGAGAGAGTGAGATTTGATAGAGAGTGAGAGTAAGATTTGAGAGAGAAATTGAGAGATAAGGGGGGAGGAGAGAGAATTTTAGAGGGAGGAGGAGGAAGAGGAGGCGGCTCCGTTGGCCTGGGGAAGGAGAAGGAAATGAGAAAGAAAAAGAAAAGGAAAAGGAAAGGAAATAAAAAGGAAAAGGGGGAAGATATTTTAGGGTAGGTTGAGTGGTGTAGAAAAATAGGGAATAAAAGAAAAGAAAAAAGAAAAATTAGAAGAAAAAGGGAGTGGATAAGAGAAATGGGGAAGGAAAAAAAAGAAAGAAAAAAAATATAGATAATACTCCAAATCTAGGAAAATCCGAAAAACACCGAAAAAGCCAAAAAATTGGACTGATCTGGAATGGTCTCGAAAAATTCTCAAAAATAGTAAATATTATTTTAAGGTACATGGTGAAATCAATTTTTAGAAATTTGATTTGGTTCTTAAAATAAAAATTTTGCAATTTACTGGCAATACCAGTCGATATCAAATCCGGCCGAACTTCAATAAATTCAAAAAATTCCCTAAAAATGTAGGAAGGTAGAAAATGTGATTCTAAAAATAATGTGAAAGTAGATTTTAGAAATTCAATTCCATTTGTAAATTAAAAATTTCAGAATCGATCAGTGACATTAGTCAACACCGGTTTTAAAGATTTGCAATTTAATTCGAAAAAAATACAGAAAATAGTGAAAAATCTAAAATATTAGAAAATAATGTTTGAAACTGAAATCGGACAAGTCTGAATATAGGGAAGACCAAATCGAGCAATACTCTAGGTTCGGCTCCTCAGGTTCAGAATAGGGCTGACTCTGAGTCCACGAATCCGGATCCAATGCAAAACGATCGCATAAACATGCATAAAATAAAAACAAACACAGAAAGTAAATCGAGAAATATGATCGAGAATCTAAATACGTAACTAAGTACGTATTCCGGAAACGGGTTGTTACATATATATAAAAATTCTAGTGTTGGAAGCACTGTAGCAGACCAACCCATTATTGTAGCTGATCAGACCCAGAGCCATTACTGTAATAGACCCGTTAGTGTAGCAAACAGACCCATTAAGGTTTTTATTGATTTTTAGACTTATTTTAATTCAGAAAAAAATTAAATAAACTCAGAAAATTTCAAAAAATTCATAGAAAATCACAAACTAAATTTGGGACTCTGTAAAATTATTTTGGGTGTAATATTATTTAGAATAACATAAAATTATTTATTCTTTATAATCATTAATTAATGGTTGTTTATTTAAAATTGTCCAATAAATTTCTAAATATCACTAAAAATTGTAAATTTCATAATCTAGTAATATGTAAATATTATACATTAATTTATTAGTTTGTGCATTTATTTATTGTGAAATTATACTTTTAAATGGTTTCTAAATTTTAAAAAATTGAATTATTTGAAAATGTTAACCAACCAAATGTATAATAAAGCTATACCCTATTTAATAAATACTCAACATTACATTCCCATCTAACTTATCATTAAATAAAGAAATGTCAAGTTTGCTAATTAATTCACACAATATTTAGGCCGCGAATCTAACTCAATGTCTGTTGCCGTTAAGGAAAATCAGGTTCAAACGACATCAAGAAAGTATACACGATTTTCTTCTCGTTTACTTTCATATTGATTTTAATTCTGCCTCTTAATTATAAATTTTGGATATCATATCTCATAATCATTGATACCGTTCTGTGATCACGTTTGCATATCAGCTTTTCCATCTCCAGTTATATGACTAATTATTGTGTTCGTGATATTATTATCGGTACCGTCTCGTGATCATGTTACATTGTCTTACATATCATGTTTGCATCTGGTTCCTATACATGCATGCATCCAACTAGAATTGACATGATCTTTGCTTGTATATGAGAAATCCTAACACGTAAACCTATACTGATTGTCACTAAACTTTATGACCTGGATTGTTCGAGGATAATTGAATAATGATAATCGGATATAATGACTATCTTGATCGTTTAAGGTTTTTAGGAATTATTGTGATTCTGATATTACAAGAAATTAATCGAGTAAATCAACCATTATATTCCGAGGAATTATACGAGATTATTTTATTGAATTATATGATCATGACCGATTTACCTTGACCTTTGGATTACATGACACTGACATCATCTGCGCTACTATGCATTTATCAGACATCACTTGTACTACTTTGTATTTGTCACTTGATATTGCTACTGTCTACATTGTATCGTGATCTTGATACACATTGTTTTCACTGTCTGACACTGATATTCTTGACACCATTTTCGGATCATGTACACTGAGTCGCACACTATTTGCATTTGCATTGATTAATGAAATTAACCAAGCCAGGGTTACTAGGGGAGACTTGTAGCAGGGAAAATCAGGGAGGTGTGCTTGGAAGGGCGACCCCTTGTGGGTTTGGATGCCACATGTGTTCTTATGTTCTTGTGATTTTTGCGTGCACCTATTATTTCATGTTTCATGATACCTGAGTATAGTGAATTATTACTCCCTGCTATTAGGATCCACTAAGGCATCACTTGTTTGATATGTAGTTGTCCTGTAGGATGGGACACAAGATAGTTGCATTATTATAAGGTTAATAAAATGTCTAAAATGCTAGACATATATACCTGCATCATATCCTGCGTTGTCTTCAGTGATCTAGTACCTGGCATATATTTTCATAATTCTGACACTTGAGACTCATGTGACATGCATTATCTTGACTACATGATGTTCCTGGACCTACCATGTATTTTATCTTGTGATCTCGTGTTCTCGTGATTTTATGATTATACTACACAACAGTTACTCCTCCAGGACATCTCATGTGCATTATATATATGTCACACCATGCATACACGGTCTCCTTGTATATAATCTATCGTCTTGATTTTCCTATTATTATTATTACTTTCATCTCTCGATACTGCTAATCTTATTGTTCTTATTATTTAAATATTGTACTTGTCCTATTACTGTATTTTTATATCCTCTTTTTTTCTGTTCTTTTTCCTTCGTGTTCTCTTGTTATTTCAGTTCTGATGGATCTTCATTATTTTTTAGTATCTCAAACAGAAAGCTGGCATAGGGAGTTGATCGTAGAATATATTCTGGTTCTTTTGACCTCTGGTGAGTTCAGTTTCTTTTCTTGGCTTATTTTATTCAAATATGATGGTGATACTGTTGATGATTCTGTATATCATATATGTGATTTTATCCCTGCGCTTGGTTGTATATGCATATATGTGTGCTTTCCTGCTCATTTTGACAGCCTAAGATACTCATGGAAGAGATTTCACTCTTCGTGAGTATCTACTGGCTATTGCCATGTACCCGGACTCTGTATTTTGGGAAGCGCGGCATGACAGCTTGTCTAGCGCTCAGCGCTTCACCGCTAGCTCTGTTCGAGCATAGTTCCATCGCGAGCGTGGCTTCATCATGTGTGCTAGCTAGACGTTCATAAGTGGCTTCATTATGTGTGTTTAGCCTCGCCACGAGCAATAACAAAGTCGAGCATGATAGCGTCTACCACTATACGTTAGCTTCACTCCAGCCTTGCTTAGCTCCGCTTGGATGTTTACTTGTTTGCTCGCTAACTTTATTCCTACTTTGCTCAGTATTCGGACTTAACCTCCAGGTTCTTTATTAGCTTTGCTGGGAGGCGAGCTTAATGCTCAGTGCTTTACAGCTAACTCGTTCGATTATAGCTTCCCGCATGCGATGGCATGACGTTCATATTCCCGCTTTGTTGCGTGCGTTTAGCATCGCCGCAAGCGTGGCTTCGCCATATATGTTAATAAGGTGTTCATACATGGCTTCATCGTGTGCGTTTAGCTTCGCTGTGAGTGTCTCTTTGCGTGAGCGATAGCTGTCTGTTATCGTGGCTTCACGCGAGCGCTAGTCTCACCAAACGCTTAAACATTTAGAGCTGCATGCTAACTCTGCCAGGTGTCAAGCTCTGTCATGTACCCAGCGTAATATCACACACGACCTGGCTTTGCTCCAGCTTGACTAAGCAACCGTCTGGATAGTTAAATAAATTAATTATTATCCTTCTTGATAGTTGTGAAGAGTTTGAAATCTTTACTTAAACTATTTTTCTAAAACTATATTATTTTTCAGTATTCGTACTGATCTTTTGTATCTGTATCATTTTTCCGTATGGTGTCATTTGACAGTACAATATATACTTCGTTGATACTTACTTTGTTGATCACTTGACGCGTTACCACTTGACACTTGTATGTTATCACTTGACACCTGACCTAAAGGTCATCACCTGATATCTGCATGTAATTATCTAACACCTGTCATGCTTAACACTTGACTCATGATTATCACATTATGGAAATGTAATAACTGTTATCTTGATAGACTCCAATACACTTGTACTCCTGATACACTTGTACCTGTCATTCTCCTGCTATTCCCGTAAGCTTATAATTATTCATAATAAACTAAAACAAGGACAACTTGTACAAGGTAAAGGGAAAACTAATGGACTCGATTTACTATTTTGTTTATAATGACATTTGGTATGTTGTGTAACTAAAATTTTAGTTCTACCTGTGGGCCTCCATGTGTTCCGCGGGGTGTACTAGCACCCCGATTACTCCTGCTTGAATGGGTACACAATAAGACCCTTCCCCTTCCTGCGCCTCACGGCAGGTTCCATACACCAACAACGGAACATCCTGGGTCGTGATCCCAGGTATGCACGAGACCCATTCTAAACATAATTTGTTGGCTTTTGCTCATCCTCGAACAAAACAAATAAAAAGTAAAACGGAGCTAACCTAGTCTAACTCACTTTCGCAAGAATTACGGTTGCACTTAGCATGTGCAATAAGTCGTTAAACCTCTAAATTACCTCTAGAGGATAAGATTTGTCTCGTGAGGGTTTTTAGTTGATTACACCTATAAAATCCATAAAGAAAGAGAACCAAAATTTATTTTTTTTTCCAAAAAGCATTTTGAAAAAGAGACAGAAAATATTTGAAGTATTATTGTAAAATTAAGCAATTTACAAGTTATAGGATAACCAAACTTTTCATTCCTAAACTTAATGTCTATTCAAAAACTTATTATCAATCAAGATAAGGAGTCAAACTGTATTTCTCATCTAGTCTATTATTTTATCCTAAGTCATATGCACCTTTGTGACAGTGAAATTTTGACTCGGGATTTTTTAACTCTAATTCTTATGCCTTATTTTTCATATTTTTGGTGATATTATCTCTTAGTTATATTAGGCTTTCTAATCTACCCATGTAACGAGCCTTTAGTTGGTGACTCTCAAACCGAACGGTCTTTGGGCACCTGGTGAGAAAACACCTCAAGGACTTAAGGACTCGAGCAAACAAGGCCACAAAACTAAGGGTTTTTTATTTATAAGATGGACCACTTTTAAGCGTGAATACTTTCGCTTCATGAGGACCAAAAACAGCTTAATCAGAGGATTTTTGATGTATATATGTATATATTTCTTTTTTCTTTTTTTATAAGGCATAAGTATCTTTATTTTTGAACCCTAAGTATGTAAGTGTATAAAGCATGCATATTTCATCAAGGTAAAAATTAAGACTAAATTACTTTTTCAAAGTTTCTTTCTAACCCTAGAAATCAAACAAATAATCTTATTTTGACAAAGTATAAGAAATTCTAATTATGATTCTCCTATTCCTTAAAATTAACTTAATTTCTTATAAAAAGATAGGTCAAATATTGTTTTTCTTTTCAAAAAGTTTTTAAAAGCAAAGAAAATGTTATATATATATTTTTATAAATAAAAAAATCTATGTTATATGAGAACCCTCCCCCACACCTATCTTATGCCTTGTCCTCAATGTATAAATGAATGCATGAATGCATGAAAAAGAAGAAAGGGAAGTAAAATATTACCTCAAGGTGCTGGTTTCGGTGGTGGTCAGATTGGGTCAAGAGTTGCTACACAATCAAGATAATGTGGTGGTTCACGGAACCCACCTTTATTGATCTATTTTCTATTTACATATTTACAATCTCCAATATGAATATGATCATGCAAGATCCTATCCTGAAAATTATTCTCTTTACATGACCAATCTTGAAAAATCATCACTAAGTCATTATGATCAATACCTTGGTCCAACAATAAAATGTGGATTTATAGAATGGATAATTTTGGTCTGAAATGAAAAGTTCAGTTAGGAACTAATACTAACTCAGAAAAATTAAGTTGGGTTCGAGAGTCAGTTTTGGTTCAAGAGTTGAGTCCAAATCAAAGAATTTGATTTCACATTCTTTTCCCATTAATGAAATGTGACTATCCAAAATTAGTGGTTCAATTTCAAAATCTACGGATACAAAATCGATGTTGGCTTGGAAAATGGGTCCAACTTGAGTAAGGATAGCATAGTCAACATATATTCAAAAATTGAAATTAACTCACAAAGTTGTGGATCGGGGTCACATTTATGTTTAGGTTAAATTCATTGAAATTAAAAACTTGTCAATTTGTCAATAGATTGATGTTGGTCAAGTTTAAGGTGATGTGAGAAAATTGAATCTTGGTTAAAGTCTCCAAGACATCATGATTCTTGGTTTCTAATTAATATGGCTAGGGTAATCGGGAATGGTCGAAAATATAATGGGAATAGTTTTCTTATTCTTATCATTTCCTCTGTTGATTAAGCGACTCATTTGAGCTTCTAACCTATTTAAGGAATCATTTTGGGACTGTATATAATCCGTTTGGGATTGAATGAAAGATTTTGTACTCTTTTCTAAGTCAGTAAGTTCTTCTTATTGTGGGACTTGAAAAATGGAGTAAAGATCTTGGGTTTGGAAGTCTTGTGGGAATTATGAGTCTATCATTTTCAGTTTTTTCTTAGGACTCAATCATGGCTTTTATACTCTTAGTCACTTCAGATTTTTCTTCTATGGGTTGATCATGACTAGAAAATTTTGAAACTGAATGTTGGAATGGTGGTTAAAAACATGACTCTGGGAGTTGTATCTACATTGACTCAGCAAAGAGTGGTAATAATTATTCTAATCTTGATCATAATACTGGTGATTGAAACTTGAACGAGAGAATAAATATGTACAAAAATAAAAACAAATAAAGAATTAGAAGGTTAGATTCTTCTCGTTGTTCAATTCTATCCGCTGCAGCAAGGGCCAAAGCAGGTCGTGTTCCACTGGGAGGGAGGCGATGGAAGCGTTTGCAGCACGATATATCTGCAGTCAAGACTTAGAAGAAAGGTTGATTGTAGTTTGAAATAAGAAAGTAGATCTAATCAAGAGAGAAAGTCTAGGTCGCTAATCTACCTTCACGACTAGTGTCGATCTAGGGTTGTATCCTTTTAAACTAATGAAACATTCATCAAGTTGTTAACCCTATGTAAGAAGAGTAAGATGTCCAACTTATCTTGTCTACACTACGTCAATCCAAACCCTAATTTTACCCTAAGCCAATGCCAATCCCTATTCTAAAGCTAAAAACCCTACTCTAATCCAAAGCCAAGCCCTAATTATCTAAATCATTAAGTTGGACTATCATCACTAAACTTCAAAGGATTAATCTAATCCTAAATTGCAAATCCATTACTAATCAACTAACCCTAAATCTAACCCTAGTCGATCTAGTGATTAGCTACCCTAGAATTATTCTAGCCTAGCATTCTTTTTATTTTAAGCATCTTTTTATTTTTAAAAGAAAAAGAAGGAAGAAAGATTAAAGTCAACACCAAAAACCAAACCAAGAGCAAAGAAAAAGGTAGAACAAGAATAAAAACATAAAAAAGAAAGATAACATTTATTGATGAAATCCTTGCGTACAAGCTTCTTCTGCTTCCTCCTTACAATAGCCAAGCCAAAGCCAAAAGCAATTACAAAGAAGAGAACTCAAAAGAGGCTAAACCCTAAATCCTTAACCCTAACCTTCTTCTTTTTCTCTCTTCATGAGGTGCTCTGTACGTACTGTAGGTGGTCCTATTTATAGAAGATTTGGGCCGAAGTCTTCAAGATAAAGTAGACCTCAAAACTAATCACACTAGGATACAAATTAGAAGGTTTTCTAATTCAATAGGGAATTTAGTCCTGCAGCAAGTCGGCATGTTGTTTGCTTAATATGACTGATCAGACGGCTAAATTTGACAGTGTGATAATCATAAGAATTGTAATCCTTCAAGTCTTCTTTCTATAGTCTTGAATCATCGGATTTGAATATCTGTAGCAAAAGTTATGATCTGAATACTAAAACGTGTACAGTCTGAATCCGAGTCTGAATTTGAAAAGGATTTTGTCCCTTTACCTTTATCTTCAAGTCTTTCTCCCCTTAGATTTAAATAGCAATTAGGAGTCCTACTTTATCCTTCCTTCTCCTCCCCTAGATTTTAAATTAATAATTTAAAATCCAAGTTTAGATTAGGTTAGATAAGATAGAAACTTCTAATTACTAAAATAAATCATGCATGTAGGCTTGTGGGCTTTTTGGGCTCTTGGGCTTCATTTATTTATTCTTTAATTACTCAAGACCTGCACAACACTAAACAATAAAACATTACGTAGCAGTGCTTTATAAAAGAATAAGTAAGAAAATATGATGATAAATACGCACTTTTGACTACCTATCACGCCCCCACACTTATCTTTTTGCTCGTCTCAAGTAAAAATAAAAACAAAAGGAAAAGAAAATAAAAACTAACCTATACTAACTCACTTTTGTAGGAATCACGATTGCACTTAGCACGTGCAACAAGCCGTTAAACCTCTAGGTTACCCATAGAGGACGAGTGTTGTCTCGTAGGGTTTTCAGTGGATTACACCCACAAAATCCATAAAAGAAAAAGAAAATGTTAGTGATTAAATTTTTTTATTATGAAAAAGGAGAGAAATATTTGAAATATGTTTGAAGGAACTAAGCATTCTATAAGTTTTAGGATTATCATTTTTATTCATTCTTGAACTTAGTCTCTATAAAATAATTCGTTATCAATTTAGGTAAGGATTAAAATTGAATTTTATATAGTCACTTTTGTTACCCTAAGTCATATGCATACTTGTGAACGTGAATCTTTACTAGGGATTCTTTAACTTGGACTCCCATGCCTCTTTATTATATTATTTTTTTAATATGTATAACTTATCTAATTTTCTTTTGTATAAGTATCAAGGCTTCTTGAGACCCTCATACCTAACTAATTGACTATTAGATGTGTTAATACATATATAGATAATATTTTTTAGTTTTCTTAGGCTTTCTAATTCACCCATGTAGCGAGCCTAAGGTCGGTGGCTCCCAAACCGGTCAGCTTTAGGGCACCGGGTGAGAAAACACCCCACGGACTTAAGGACTCGAGTGAACTAGGCCACAAAACTAAGGACTTTATTTATAAAATCACCTTTAGGCGTGAATACTTATGCTTCTTGAGGCACATGTATCTAGCTTAATTAGTGAATTTTTTTTTGTTTTTTTATTTTTATTTATATTATTATATATTTTTTTTTTATAAGGCATAAGAGTCTTTGTCTTAGAATCCTAGATGTGTAAGTGTATTAGGTATGCACATTTCATTAAGGTAAAAATCAAGACTAGTTACTTATTCAATTTTTCCTTCTATACCTAAAAATCCAACAATTTATTTTATTTTGACCAAGTTTTTAGAAATCCTAATCATGATTTTCCTAATTCTTAAGATTAACTTGGATTTCTTTCAAAAGATAAGTCAAAATATTGTTTCCTTCTTCTAATATATATTTTTTATATTAACCTAAAGTTAGTAAGTTAATCATTATATTAGTCTGGTTAGAAAGAAAAAAAATTTAGAAAGAAAAATTTTTTAGAAAGAAAAATTTTGTTAAGTTATTAAGGTTAGTGAGTTATGTTAACAGCAACCTACAGTTAGTCAATAATCTATGTTCAAATAAATATTTTTTTATTCTTTTTTATTTTATTTTTTATTTATTTATTTTTTATTTAAAAGTTAAGCGTTAGTATCCTCCCCCACACTTATCTTATGCATTGTCCCCAATGTATGAAAGAAATGAATAGATGCATGAAATGAAATGTAAAAGAGATGTATATAAATATATATATATATATAGAAAAATATGTACAACAATAAGTTTATCCCACATTTAAATCTTTTTACGTCTTATCCCTCTAGCTCGCTTCCCATCATTCCAATGGGTTCTCTTTAAAGGGCACAGTGTGGAGGTCAATCTTTTTATCGTTTTAGCGCTCTTCCTCCCCAGTCTCACTTTCCTTAAATTTCTCTTTCTTATAAGTCTACATCCATTATTCAAAAAATGATCACCATCACACTTCTGAGTGGGAACTTCCTTACTATAAATACCTAAGAATTCTAACTCAGTTTCATACATCTCCTTAAAACTTAAATCAAAACTAAGAATTCTAACTCAGTTTCATACATCTCCTCAAAACTTAAATCAAAACTTTTTCCTGGAGGTATGTAATTAACCAAAATATCTCTAGTTGATTCATCTAAACACATGAGTTCTTCTTCAAAGAGATTTTCAAAGGTTAGGTCAATCGGTGGTTCTTTAATTATATTCTTATGCGATATATCATCGAAAGTGAAGATATTCAAATCAAATTTTCTTTTTTTAAAGGGGACCCGAAACATAGAATCTCCAACATATGTTTTCTCATTAATATAATCGCCTTCATTCTTAAATAATTTATCAAGAAATAGAGACTCATTCTCTATACCTTCACTATCTTCATCACAATTGTTCTCAATGAAGTTTACCTCAAACGTTTGGTCTCTTATCTTACGCGGTTGTTTGTCTAGGTTGAAGACGTTGACCTCCTTGGTCAAGTCTCCAAATGTCAATCTCATGGATCCGTTCCTGCAATTGATAATTGCATTTGTGGTCGCAAGGAATGGTCGACCTAAGATGACTGGAGTTTGAGACCTAGGGTTTGACACGGGTTGTGTCTCTAGCACAATAAAATCTACTGGGTAGATAAACTCTCCAACCCTAATTAGGACATCGTTGATTTCTCCATTTGGAACCTTAATTGATCTATCGGCTAGCTGAATCGTAACTTGGGTCGGGCTCAGTATGCCTAGTCCAAGTTGTGATAAACGGAGAAGGGGAGTAAATTAATGCTCGCACCTAAATTAATAAGTGCTTGACCTATTTCGGCTTGACCTATTGTGCATGCTAGGGTAGGACAACCAGGATCCTTGTACTTGACTGGGATTTGGTTGGATAATAGCTCACTAATGCGAGTGGCTAAAAAAACCTTTTTGGGCACGCTAGTCTTCCTCTTCTTGGTGCACATGTCCTTTAGAAACTGTGCATAACTAGGGACTTGTTGTATTGCCTCAAGAAGTGGGATGTTTAGCTTTACTTCTTTGAACATTTCTAAAATTTTCTCCTTTGGTGCACTATTGTTACACTTAAGCCTATTTGGGTATGGGGCTTTGGTGTGTGCACCGATTCGGCTGGTTGATCTTTTTGGGGTTCATTCGAGCTAGGAGGAATGGAACTAGAAGGGGTCGATGGTTGAGTCGAGTCTTGTGGCATCGTTACTTCGTTATCAACTACTTTTCCCGATCTTAATGTGTAGACCAAGTTACATTGATTCGTGTCTTGAGCTTTATTAGCCTGCCTAGTGTTCTTGGGGTTTGGCAATGGTTGACTTGATAGGGTTGCTTGTTGTCTTTCACTAACGGGGTTAGCTAGTTGACTCATTTGGTTCCCTAACCTACTCAAAGTTTGCATCACTGTTTCTTGAGTTTTCAAAAAGAGTCCATCTTTCTTTCCATAAATGCAAGTCTTGACTCCTTGGTTGGTTTTGAAAAGTTGGTGGACTTTGGTTTGAGAATTGTTGATGATATTGAGGTTGTGGGGCTTGGTTGGAAAATTTTGGCCTAAATTGATCCTTTTGTGGGCCCCAAGCAAAGTTAGGGTGATTTCTCCAACGGGGATTGTAAGTAGGTGAATATGGATTATTGGCTGGCCTATCAAAGGCTGTATTCGAGTGTTTCGGGGACTCCTTGTTGAGTTAGAAATATTGGACACTCCTCCATTATATGAGACATGGACTGACAGTAAGTACAGCCTGCAGAGAATGCTGGGCTGACTTGGTTCACGACTTGCTCTCTAGTTCCTAGAGTCTCAAACTTGGTCTCTAAAGACTCTATTTTTCGCATCATGCTTATTAATTTAGCTTCATGAGCTATATGATCCTCTATGGAATAGGCACCTCCTTTGGAAGCGATCGAGTCGTTCGACTTAACCTTTTCTGGATTTGGTTGCCATTGGATGGTCTTATCGGCCAAGTCCTCATATAAGGCCCATCCCTCCATTTCATTTTTACCCAAAAATCCCCTTGGCACATGGATTCTAGAAGGGTCGTAGTAGAATAATCTAGGCCATCATAGAGAGATTGGCAAGTCGTCATTTCTCTATCCCATGATGAGGGCATTGAGCAAGTAGGTCCTTGAACCGTTCGAAGAGTTTCCAAAAAGGTTCATTTGGCAATTGTCTAAACTGAAAATGCTATTCCTAATTTGAGCAGTCTTATGAACAGGATAGAATTTCTTCAAGAATGCCTTGACGAAATTATCCCATGATGATATGGAGCCGGCTTCTAAACTATAGAGCCATTTCTTTGCTAAGTCTTTCAATGCGAATAGGATAAAGCGAAGTTTAATAGCATCTATTCCTAAATTGGCTATTTTCATCATGAGGCATACTTCCTCGAACTCTCGAATGAAAAAGTATGCATCCTCGGATTCAAATCCATGAAACTTTGGAAGAGTGTTTATGTATTGGGGTTTTAACTCAAATTGGTTGTCCCCAACATCAGGAAGGCTAATACATGAAGGTAGAGAGGTCCTAATAGGATAGAACCTATCTTGTAATGTTGGTTGTCGAGCCATATCTTCGATTTTGGGTGGTGAACTATTTCTAGTTAGTCTAGATGTAGCCGGGTCTCTTGACCAAGCTGACATGCAAAGTTAAGTTACTAAAGTTAACAAACAAGTTCACCCAAATCAAATAAGTCAATCAAGTCCTAGTCTAAGCAATCAATCCTAGTCTAAGTTAGCCTAAACGTAGACGACTCCTAACTTTAGTTATCCTTAGGAGGTCTATTATCGACCCTAACCACAAGTTAATCGGCCAGGTAGGTGGCAAGGTTGGTGGGAGGTTATCCGTCAAAGACGTTCCTTAATTAAGTAACCACCAACCTTCGGGCTTTCGGCCTTTGATCCCCTTCCTAGACACCGATTTGGCAAGAGTTAGTTTCGAACAACCCCTCCTTCAGTTAACCTTTTAAATGAGTCCGAAGTCAACCTAGGAAAAACGTCTAGTCAAATTTTAGTTAAAATTAGGATGGTGCATGCACGGAATGTGGTTGTGGGCTAAGGAAGGGTGATGAAATCTCCACCTTATATTATTTATGGGTTATGCCCTTAAGATGTTTTAAATGTGTACGTGTTAAACAAAAGAATCAAAACACACTATATTGAATTAAGTCAAACAAGGTGTGTTTCCTATTCTATATGCAATGCGTCACGTACCTTTGGTCTCCTGCACTCACCAAAAATAAAAGAAGAAAAATAGACAATGCCCCTAGATGCAATATCTAAACTTTTTTTTTTAGGTTTCATTCAGGTCTACTTGTAGTGTCATAAATTTTTTTAAATTAAAACTAGGGTTAGATATTACCGCGCTGTTCCCTCCCCGGCAACGGCGCCAAAATTTGATTGAAACTTGAATGAGAGAATAAATATGTACAAAAATAAAAACAAATAAAGAATTAGAAGGTTAGATTCTTCTCGTTGTTCAATTCTATCCGCTACAGCAAGGGCCAAAGCGGGTCGTGTTCCACTGGGAGGGAGGCGATAAAAGCGTTGGCAGCACGGTATATCTGCAGTCAAGACTTAGAAGAAAGGTTGATTGTACTTTGAAATAAGAAAGTAGACCTAATCAAGAGAGAAAGTCTAGGTCGCTAATCTACCTTTACGACTAGTCTTGATCTAGGGTTTGTATCCTTTTAAACTAATGAAACATTCATCTAAGTTGTTAACCCTATGTAAGAAGAGTAAGATGTCCAACTTAACTTGCCTACACTATGCCAAGCCAAACCCTAATTTTACCCTAAGCCAATGCCAATCCCTATTCTAAAGCTAAACCCTACTCTAATCCAAAGCCAAGCCCTAATTATCTAAATCATTAAGTTGGACTATCATCACTAAACTTCAAAAGATTAATCTAATCCTAAATTGCAAATCCATTAGACTAATCAACTAACCTAAATCTAACCCTAGTCGATCTAGTGATTAGCTACCCTAGAATTATTCTAGCCTAGCATTCTTTTTATTTTAACTATCTTTTTTATTTTTTAAAAGAAAAGAAGGAAGAAAGATTAAAGACAACACCAAAAACCAAACCAAGAGCAAAGAAAAAGGTAGAACAATAATAAAAACATAAAAAAGAAAAGATAACCTTTATTGATGAAATCCTTGCGTACAAGCTCCTTCTGCTTCCTCCTTACAATAGCCAAGCCAAAACCAAAGCAATTACAAAGAAAGAACTCAAAGAGGCTAAACCCTAAATCCTTAACCCTAACCTTCTTCTTTTTCTCTCTTCATGAGGTGCTCTGTACGTACTGTAGGGGGTCCTATTTATAGAAGATTTGGGCCGAAGTCTTCAAGATAAAGTAGACCTCAAAACTAATCACACTAGGATACAAATTAGAAGGTTTTCTAATTCAATAGGGAATTCAGTCCTGCAGCAAGTCGGCATGTTATTTGCTGAATATGACTTATCAGAGGGCTAAATTTGACAGTGTGATAAACATAAGAATTGTAGTCCTTCAAGTCTTCTTTCTATAGTCTTGAATCATCGGATTTGAATATCTGTAGCAAATGTTATGATCTGAATACTAAAACGTGTACAGTCTGAATCCGAGTCTGAATTTGAAAAGGATTTTGTCCCTTTATCTTTATCTTTAAGTCTTTCTCCCCTTAGATTTAAATAGCAATTAGGAGTCCTACTTTATCCTTCCTTCTCCTCCCTAGATTTTAAATTAATAATTTAAAATCCAAGTTTAGATTAGGTTAGATAAGATAGAAACTTCTAAATTACTAAAATAAATCATGCATGTAGGCTTGTGGGCTTTTTGGGCTCTTGGGCTTCATTTATTTATTCTTTAATTACTCAAGACCTGCACA